>CAJNDV010031992.1:361-13122 GCA_905221635.1 Symbiodinium sp. CCMP2456 | reverse complement strand
AAAAAAAAAAAAAAAAGTCTTGGTAGTTATCTAGGCCCCCGTACTTTCGACGTTCTCAACTTGCTTTCTTGTAGAGATCGCCTGCAGCCTCCGACTTGTGCCCTTCCTCGAGCTCGGACGAGGTGCCAATGCCCCAATGCAACAGCCCAGGTTAAGGGTTAAGATGGGTTCAGGTTGGACCCTTACTGCCCCAACACAGTGACAGTCGATATCTCTATTATGAATATTATCCAACTGTTGCTGAGTGGGGGCAGTATCCAAGGTCCAGGGTTTAAGGACTTCAAGTTCAGTTTCATCTCGGCTGAACGGTATAGTCATATAGTTTTAATAGGGGCCAATAGGGTTTTGAGGAAATTCAATCGGGAAAAATGGTGGAGGCTCCCCGAAAGCTGAGACTGTTGAGCAACCAATGAATGTCTTCTGGAACCTAAACCCTAGACCCTAAACCCTAAACCCTAAACCGTGGCTGGCCCCAAGGTTCCTTGCAGGGCAGGCACCTCGAACTAGACCGAAAAGGTCAATTCCCGTCTGATGACATTCTTTCACTTATGCCGGCTGTCCAAGCCTCGTGCTTGGACGGGACTGGCGGCTTATGGCCATAGGGCTTCTCGCAAGGGTTTCGGCGGGATTGCGGTTTAACCTATTCCGGAGCTACTGCAAAATGCGGAGCAGTCTGGTTTAGGTTGCAAAGCTTCGATTCTTTTAGGTTTCCGGGGGTTCTTAGAATTGAGGGCCCGGGGTTTACAGAAGTCAACATGAAGATCGCGACATTTCAACGTCGCCCAAGAAACAACCACACACCGCACCCTTTGAGCCCTAGTTAAACCCTAGACCCCGAAACACTTTAAACCATATGAACCTCGAAACCCGCGAAACCCGAAAACCTTAAAATCCTGAAACCCTTTATAAACCCGATAAACCTCCAAGCCCTCTGTAGAACCCTAGAAAACCCCGAAAACCTAAACTCAAGACTGACGCCCAAACATTTCAACGACTCGACTGCAAGTCCCCCCCCCCATCTCCCTAAACCCTAAACCCTAAACCCTAAACCCTAAACCCTAAACCCTAAACCCTGAACCTAAACCGAGGTGTCGGGCTCAGGACTTCGGGCTTTCCGGGGCACAGGAGTTCGGAGTTTGGGTTTTTTTTTAGCTTTTGGGGTTTAGGGTTCCAGGAGTTCGGGGGTTTAGGGTTTTTTGAACTTTCCGGGTTAGGGTTCAGGGGTAAGTTTAGGGGTTTAAGGTTTAGGGCTTTCGGGGTTCAGGGTTCAGGGGGGTGTTCTTACTGCAGGAGCCTCGACAAGGAAACATGTGCGCACCCATAAGCGCCACGGCACCAATCCGGGTGAGATGTTGCCGGACTTTGCCGGAGGCTACGCGTGGGAGTCTCTACAGAAGTAGGGGTTTTAATAGTCAGAATAGGGTTTTGGGGCCCATGATATTCGAATAAGGAACCCCCAAATAGTATAGGTATTAATTAAGGCCCCTATAGGGTCCCTATCTTGAAAATCCTTTCTTTCAGGATCCGTTGGGATCCACGCCCCGGCTCCCGTGTTCGGAAACTCCCCCAGACGAGTCTCGAGCAAACATGGGACCCTGAATATGAACAGAAGTAAGAGCAGACAAGATCCTTACCGGAATCCTATAAGGTACTCCTACACAGGAACTACAATGGAGCTACCAAAATCCTACAAGGTACTTCTTAAAAGGAACTACAATGGATACTTACCAGAATGCTATAACGTACTTCCCAAAAGGAATTACAATGGAACCTACCAGAATCCTACAAGGTACTCCCAAAAAGGAACTACAATGGAGCCTATGGGTAGTGTAGGGACCCCGACATCCCTAAACCCCTCGGGGATCTCCTGCTTGTAGGAACTCCCACTCTCCAATTTGGCCGTCTCCAGTCTCACGTCAATGCATGGCTTAGGGGGATCCAAGAGCCCTATAACATAAGGTTTTTCGGGGCTTTTTGAGATCTCTTTTCTGCCTGCCTGGCCTATCCAATTAGGGTAAGGTTTAGGGTTTAGGCTTGGAGAGGAGGTTCTGTGCCGACTCTTGGGGTCTAAGGGGGGTTGACTTATGGGTCTCGTTACGGAAAAACGAGCCCTGCTGTTGCACGCAGAGGTAGGTTTAGGGCTTTTGGCTTTAGGGTTTAGGGCTCAGGGCTTAGCGTTTCAAGTTTAGGGGTTAGGGTTTGCGACCGAAATAAAAACACAAGCGCCAAGCAGTATTAGCCCCCCATGCCCTACCTTAAACGCTAAATCCTAACCCCGTAGACCGGTTGCTCTTGACTCTATACGAACCTGCAGGACCAAATGACCCCTACAAGTAAGGGGCCCTAAACCCTTTTCTGGCTAAGGTTAACTCACGACACCGACTTCAAGAGGAATCTGTCGAACTTGAGAACAACCGCAACCTTAATAGTTAGATTTGTGTTGTGGTGTGGATTATACTATAGTTATAGAGGGACTAGAGGGAATATCCTTGCTAGTAATTCAAGATTCTACATTACACACGCTGAATCCTAGCTTGAGACCAGCAGACTGCCTGTTGCACAATTCGACGATGACGGGGTGCTCACATGCCAAACGAGATGAATGCGTACCTGGAGTATGGGCTTTCCAGAGTAGTCCCTGGTTTACTGTTTAGGGATGTAAGTTTTAGGAATGTTAGGGGTTTAGGGTTCAATGGCTTAGGTCAGAGTTTGGCGGCTTGTTCTGGGAACATCTTTGGCATAGTTCTAGGGTGGGTGAAGGGGACATCGCGTTGTAAAGACTCAAACTGCGACCATACTCGGAGAGTTTCCACAGCAGCTCGTGGAGCATTCAGAAACGATTCATCATTCAAGCATCTTGCTTGGGTCCGACGTAAAAGTCTATGTCGAGCCCTGGCATCCAGACAACCAGCAACGACCGCTCTATGACTCCGTGTCAACGAGCATTACATGGACAGAAGACCCGTGAAGTCAAGCCCTTCCCTGCTGTCGGCCTCACGAAATTTCAAGGGTGTAAGGCTGCAGTGAATTGGCGCTTACAGTCTCACTTTCCGAGTCATCGGACCCTCCTGAAAGGGCCTCTTTATCGCCGGACTCGGGACAACATACGTGCCTACCTAATCTCTACTTTAATTTTTTTCGTTACCTTAGTGCCTTATTATCATCCTAACCAAAAAATGCAGGACCACTCCTTTTTGCCCGGCTGGCGGTCTCGGGTGAAACGGTCCGAGGATTTGCGCTTGGTGGCTGGCGGTGATGCTGCTATCTGGGGACATGCCCAGTCATCCGAAACCCTGTCTGGATAAACGCACAAATGTGTGAGCCAGGAGCAGGTACCAGGATCTCCAAATCCTATGAACTGTATAACACTTAGCCCTAAATCTTTTAAGCCTCACAAACCCAACAGGCTCATAACGCACATATTTGGTCGAAGTCTGTGGCGGGGTGAGGCTTCAAACCCCTATGCCAAGGTCGGTGAAGCTGCTGCTCCCATTTTAGGCTTCTAAGCCCTGCAGATGTGCATGCATTAGGTATCATCAGTAACAGCATAACCGTAAACCGTAGCCATCATCAAATCATCCTGTAACCCCTAGACCCTTAAACCCGAAGCCCAAGCCATTTTATCACCGCTATGGTGCACCAAAGCTCGGTGTGATGCTGAGTGGAAGACTCTCGAAGATGGGCGGGGCATCTGATGCTTTACTTGCCTGCGATTAATTTAAACCTTAAGGCCTAAACCCTAAGCCCTTAAACCCTACCTGTACTCTCCTCGTATAAACCCTAGCCACACTCTCTGCTGTCATGCATTTTTCGGGTTACCTGGTTACCTCGTAAGTCCCCAAAAATCTGAACTTGGGTAAACCGAAAGAGGAACCACAACGGAGCCTATATGCAAACCCTTTCTTCTTGACCGGCAGCGCCAGATTCGGAAGTTGCTGTGCTAATAGAGGGGCCTTAATAATTACAATAGGGCTTTTGGGGTATATTATACTATAGTTACAATAAGGACCCCCAACATATAGTATAGGCATTTATTAAGGCCCCTATGCTAAGTACAGGGATCGAGCACCAGCGAGCGGTCTTACCAGTCGTCAGACTTTTGTGTAGGGCTTATTGCAGGGGCCTTGATAATTATAATAAGGTTTGGAGGCACATCATGCCGTAAACCGTCTCTCCGCCACGTAAACTTTGACTCCAGAATACATGCGTCCCCCCTTCTCCTTCCGAAACTCCTTCCCCTGAATCCACAGGCTCTCAAATCCCCACTCACCCCAAAACCCAACAGACTGCTAGCGCTGAAATGCCGCCGGGTCATAATCTGGCATCGAGCTCCTCGCAGAAAAGGATTCAGGCTGGAGTTCGGAGCGAAATGCAGCATGGGGCCGCAGCAGTTAGAGCTCTGCGAAAGCTTCCGACCGTCAGTCACTTGCACCTGTACCGGCCTTACTCCCACTCTATAGAACTGGACTCCCCCAAAAATTTAGATCCCTACAGGCCGCTAGGCCTGCATGGTAAACCTGTCCTGTCAGTGCCGACGCGCGCCGTCAACACCTCGACACCCTCCTGCACATCACATGGGCTTCGTGTTTAAATAGCATCCGAACGAGTGCCGGGTTGCGGAAATTTATACCGAGGTGCTCACATTCCATAGAATCTCAAAAACTCCCAAACCCCTAAACTCTAAAAACACTCTAAAACCAATGCCCTCAAGCCTTCAATCCTTAACCGTATAAACCCTAGATCTGGAACTTTAAATCCTAATACCCAATGCCCCAAAGCACTAAACATGCTTAGCGTCCACATCCTTAAACTCCGAAGACCCTGCACCCTAAATCCCTACATCCTAAAAATCCCAAAACCCTAAAACGATAAAACCATAAGCCCCAACACCTCCCCTCCCCCCCACCCAAAAACAACTTTTAAAAAACCCATCCTAAATCCCTAAAATCTAAACCACCCAAAATCCTAACCCCTAAACCCCCTAAACCCTAAACAACGACGAGGACACCCTAAATCCGCAAATCCTCAAGCCCCACGTAAAACCCTGGGAACCGTCAATCCTAAATTCCTACCCAAAAAATCCTGAACCCGATGCCCCTGAACCCCTAAAGCCCTAAAGAACCAAGAGCCCTCAACCTCTAAAGCCCCAAAGAACCCTAAACCCCAAAAACCCTAAACCCCAGACCCCAAACCCTAAACTAAAGAACACCCTAACCCTAAACCCTAAACCCTAAACCCTAAACCCTTTGGTTGAAGCCTCCGTGACGAGGAAGGTGTGCTCAAACTGGGCGGAGCGGCGGCCGTCGCGGGTGGCGGCGGTCCACCCGTCGGGCCAAAGCCTGCTCTTGGAGGCTTCTTTAAAGGGCTCAGGGGTTTAGGGTATAGGGTTCAGGGTTTAGGGGGGTCCCTTTAAAAGGCTTCGGGTTAAGGGTTTATAGGGTTTAGGGTTTCGGGGGTCTGCTTTCAAGGGTTTAGGCGTCCTCTTTGAAGGGCTGAAGGCTTAGGGTTTATATTCAGGGGTCCTCTTTAAAGGGTTTAGGGGTCTTCTTTAAAGCGCTTAGGGGTCTTCTTTAAAGGGTCATTGGGTTTAAGGCTCATAGGGATTAGGTCTCTTGTGTAAAGCGCTCTAGGGTTCAGGGCTTACAGGGCTTATGCGTCTTTTGTTACAGGCTTTAGGGTTTATAGGGTTTAGGGGTCTTCTTGAAGGGGTTTAGGTGTCTTCTTTAAAGGGCTTCATACTTTAGGATCTTCTTGAAGGGGTTTTGGCAATACCAGTATGGTTTATAGGGTTTAGGGCTCTTGGAGGGTTTAGGGTTTTAAGGTCTAGAGGCTAAGGGTTCAGGGTTTAGGGTCTTCTTTCAACGGTTCCTTGAACTGTGTATGAACTGTTAGACTACAGGACCTGAGTTGTCGGGCTTGAGTTGGGGCTTGGGATTTGGTGGTTTTGGGCTTTTGTTAGGATACTTGGTGCTTTGGGGGCTTCGGGCTTTGTTGTGTATTGTATACCCTAAACCCTAAAGCCTCAACCCTAAAACTTTAAATCCTAAACCGTATTCAACCATACATATAACTAGGAACTCCAAATTTATTGGTAATTCTGTAGGCCCCTCTACAGAACTACTCTCGCCTCTCACGGCTCTTGCCCAGGTTCAGCATCGGCTCAACGGTGAAGATCTGAGCGCAGGGACGGAATATCTCTCGACACTCTGTCTCAGCGATATACAGGGGCTTGCATATGAAAACTGAAGCTGCGGGCCGTTGTATACTAAATTCATCAGGGAATTCTATGGACCTGCGGAATAACATCCTTAAGCAACGCAGCCCAGAAGTCTTATGTACAGCTTGCTATGCTTGCTTCCGTGCTGTGAACGAAGTCAGATCGTGCTGGGGAGGGGGGGGGCGAGAGCTTGCGGGTTCGGTTGTTGAGTTACCGACGGACATGGCTTTCGTGATGGAGGCAACGTCGGAAGGTAGATCGGAGATGGTATGGTCCAAACGTCCCGCAGGCGTGGGTTCTGCCCACACTGTGGGCAAACAGATTGGGAGCAGAGGCTCAAAGCACAGGGCCCCTCCGCGCACACAGGAAGAACAATAACAATGCCAGGGGAATTCGGCGTCCCTGTGGCAGTTCGTAGCCCGCTGCCGTTGGCAGCGAAGACGAGACATGGCCAAGTGCTGCAAGCAACATTGATGACGGGATCACGGGATCTGATCACCAGATTGCCGAGAGGACCGTGCTTGGCTTGTCAGGAACCCCATATCCATACCCCAAACCCCCTAAACCCCTGACAAAAAACCCTGAACCCTAAGCTAAAGCTTCTTTCACACATCATCCGGGCTCTTGGTGCACATTCTGGAAGTCAGCATCTTCGTGTGAGCGCATACGGGGTACACTGTCTTTTGTTTTCCAAACAAGTAACCCGGTCTCATCAGACACCGTCCCAAAATATCTTTGCCGTGAAACAGGTCGAGTGTAAGGGTCCCCCGAAAGGCAAGAGAATCAAGACCAGGCCGGCGAACCACCTTGTAAAGCACCGTGGCGATAAAAAGCACAGCTTAAACCCAACACGCTTAGGCTTGTTGTTGTGCATCCTTCATATAACCATATAGTATAATATACCCCAAAACCCTATAGGGTTCATATGACCATATAGTATAATATACCCCAAAACCCTATAGGCTTGTCTTTGTGCATCCCCTTTGCCAGGGTTCCGGCATGCCCGGGCTTCATCATCCCGACCGTCTTGTTCTTCTTGAAGTGAGGTATCTGGGAGGCTTGGTCAGCAAAACTATGGGCACTGGCCCGTATATGAGCATCATCCTACTATGTGGGTCCCCTAGTCTCTGAGACTCCTATCCTATCTCTGCAGCTTCTATTGGGGCTCCTTGTTTTAAGGAGGGGATCCTGAAAGGATTCGGTAGGGGTGACAACCTCTCCTGGCGAGCACGGAAGAGATCTCTAAGCGTAACGTCAACAGGAAAAGGACAAACACAAGGTTGCGGAAAGGAAGGTGATATGATCTTTGGGGGCACTTGCAAACGCGAGTCAAAAGGTGCTGTTGACCAGGGTATACCTCAAGAAGGCACTACGGTCAGAAACAATACTCAACCCTGAATGCCTTGGACAGCCTGGGAGATCTGGAAGCAAGCCCTTTTAACCCAAGCTGTCGTGATGTCGGGGCCTTGATAATTGGAATAGGGTTTTGGGGTATATTATAATATAGTTATAAGACGGAACCCCCAAAATAGTATAGGTAGTTATTTTGGCCCTGTAGTAATCCTGAATCAGGTTTGGGCTTAGGGTTTAGGGTTTGCCTTGTCGACAAAACCCACACTGTCTCAAGCCTCAGTTGGCCAACTGCGTCACTGGGCTTCCAAGCATCTGGAGGCCCATGGAACAGACGACCGACGCCGTGCCCGCAGAAGGCAGTCCTTGCACCAGGGCTTGCAGGTGTTATGGGTCCTGCTTGGATTGCATGCCATTTCACGATGCCAACTGGGAGCACGCATGGGGTCATCATGTAGAGCTTTTGGCTGAGGAGTTCCTTGGTAGGCCTGAACGAGGAATTGAACAGTTCGTTGACCCTCGGCATTAGTCTGTTGTCTCTTCCAGCTTTGTAGGTGGGGGAAAACACATCACATGCCCATTGCTTACTTTCGAACGAGGACAGCTGATTTGCACAAGATGTCGGCAGCCTGGCTTTGCGGAATCTGTGCTAGACGTTAGACTCTAGGCTGTAGCTTTAAAGCTACAGTGCGTAAGGCATTCGTGGTTTTGATTGGCTAATCCTCAAACAACATGAATAAGACAACACCCCCGCCTGAACCTTTGCCCAAAGGGCTGTGTCCTGGTGCACCCGCGTCCGACACTATACTCCAAAGCCTTGAGCTCTAAATCTAAAACGCCCATAGCATCTTGAAGCCCTGACCCCGAGGCCCCCAACCGCTGAGACACCTCCCTTCAAAACCCTCTCAACAAAACCTTTCGATCCCAAACAGCCTTCAAACTCCTGCCATCCTGGCCCCAGATATTCCTCAGCTCCCTGCTACAGCTAGCCTGCATACACCGTAGGCCCCAGTCTAACACTAGATTGAACCCTAACATGCTGAGCCCTAAATTCCTATACCCCTAAGCCCCAAACTGTAGAGCAAGATCCGAATTCCGAACGCCCAGGCTTGTCTATTCTTGTACACTCCGAGTAGTGTAATGTATCGGTTCCTCAGAGCGAACAACCGTTTAGAACAAGTCACAATCATCTAGTTGCCGAGTTCGGTTAGAGTCGTGGGGCTGCAGTTCGGTTTTGGCATTGTGCTATGGCCAACGAGCAAGTCTGGAGCCCTACGGCTTCAGGTTTAGCTTTGATGTTGCGGAGGTTTGGGGTTCGTATTTTAGTGGGAAAGCTGTTATGCATAAGCGCGGCCCTACAACAAAAACAGGACAAACTGTGCAGCTGAGAGCAGCACACGACGGAACAGCCTCTCCTCACGGCCTCTTTGAGGGAGTGCAGGGCTCGGGGTTTATGCTTCCAGTCTACGGTTTGTCTGGGTGTCGGGTTCAAAGTTTACAATTCGAACACGCTATACCCGAAGCGTGTGTAGTGTTTCTCTGACCTTTTGTGTTTCAGGCTACAGGGGGTTTAGGGTTTAGGGCTTCGGGCGTACCGAGTCTCACGGTGAAGGGATGTCAGGGCTTCTGTCTGGGTCTCTTTTGGTGGCCAGGTCGTGTGTTTGGTACTTGTGGCCCGTCCCTAAGCCATAATTAAGTCCTAAAATCTAAGGGCCAGAAGCCCACCCGGTAAGGACATATATGAGGAGTTCATGAGAGGAAGCCTACAGTTCAGCTTTGTCTCACCTTGGAACGTGTGGGGGGAGCCGATTCGTGGCCCGTGCTTCGTGATTTGGCCCTGCAGGCCCAAGGCCAGTATATACTTCGGCACGAACGACGATGAGCTCTGGCATCTGAGGGTGTTCGATGGTGATGATGATGATGATGATGAGGATGATGATGATGACGATGACGATTCGGATGAGAATGTTGATGATGGTGGCGATGGCCACGGCCGTCAAGTATCGTCATCGCAACCAACAGGGTGATTACGGTAAATCAGATGAAGAAACATAATGTCCAGTACACAGGTGATGCTGCTCATGCATATATAATGATAGCGTGTTGGTGGCATCCCCACTGCAAACATGATTGCCGCCGTTGGTCACACACTTTACTCTTTTGAAGCCTCGCCCAAAAGACGACATGATGTGTACATATAAAGGCAACATCCCGGAACCCAAGGAAACTTGAGTACCTAAGGACTGAGACCGTAGCTTCCGTAGATCGCAAAAGACCTCAAGGCCAAGCCCATGAAGGCCGAAGGCCCCAAACTCCACGCGGGCGTCATCTGAAATGGATTAACTATTATTGTTAAGTATCATCATGAATATGATCAGTATTTCGAGTATCGGTATTATCATTATTTTTAATTCTCATGATTATTATCATTGTTATTACTATGGTTACTATTGGTACCTCCCCCTTTTCAGAGCCCCGCTTTTCGGCGGGGTTGTATTGAGGTCCCTGGTTTTCTGGAACTTCTGCGCCCCGAAACCCAAGCAGCCTCGGCTTCGATGACGCCACCCAGCTGTCGATATAACGTGCCTTAAAGCAGTCATGGCATCCCGGGCTGAGGGATAGACACGGTTGGCTTTATATTGATTCTAGTAACGGACCACAAAACCGAAACCTTAAACCCTAACCTTGAAGCATGGGTATAGAGATCCGGACTTGAGGGATGGGGCTTCGAGTGCAGGCACAGCTCGCGTATGTAATTGAACGCTATACACTAAGTCACGAACCTAAACCGTAAACTCTGAACTCTAAACCCTACCCGAATAACAAGCACCATGCCAGCGACACTGAGTTCTACGGGCTGGAAAGCTGGCCTTTCATTATTCATGACGGGCGCGGTTTCTGGCACCCTGCTTTGGGCTACAAGGGCGGTGGGCGCCGCAGGGTCCACACTAAGGATGTTCAATCTTCAGGTGCTTCCAAAAGCAGTCCTAGAGCAGTGGGTTTAGGGTTTGAGAAATCTCATTGGAGTCGTACACCCTGATCCGGAAACTCCTCTCTCATTACGCGGCATGGGGATCATGGGCTCCTTAGCCTCATTGGTTCAAGCATACACATCCATATATGATTATATATGTACAAATGTGCGCACGTATATAAAATACTCTATATGTATGTATGTATGTATGCATGTATGTATGTATGTATGTATGTATGTAAAGATGTATAGAGGCTACATATACCATTGCTACGTATTGAGCCCGTCGTGAGGGTTTTGGGACGCAGAGGACCGGGGCCCAGTGGCGCATAGGAGGACCAACAGGTCTTCGAGCTGAGGTTTGTATTGGCTTTAGGGTTTAGGGTTGAGGGTTTATGGTTTAGGCTTTAGGGTTTAGGGGTTTAGGGTTTAGGGTCTAGGGTTTAGGGGTTTAGGGTTTAGGGTTGTATTGGCTTTAGGGTTTAGGGTTGAGGGCTTTATCCTTCTGAAGGCGTTTGGAGACTTTAGAACTTATGCGGCTTTCAGGGGCTCTAAAGGATTCATGAATCGGTGCAGTGCAGGTGGGGCTCTAAGCAGACTTGCTCCGCCGAAACACAACTGCGCATGAGCACTCAAGTCAGAAAGAAATCCAGAAACCTGAAACGCTGAAGCCCCTCTAAAGAATGTAGGGGCCTGAATAATTAGAACAGGGTTTTGGGGTATATTCTACTCTAATTTTCATAAGGAGCCCCCCAAAATAGTATGGCTCCTATATGAAATCCACCCGAAATCGTCGAGCTCTCTCCCGCAACACGGCTCTCGAAGCCCCAAGAAGTATCATCCCAGAAGTTTTGAAAGGAAGCCCATGGCCCCTCAAAGCACTAGGGTTTAGGGTTTAGGGTTGAGTATTTCGGGCGCTGGGGCCCGGGAGGTATGGCTTAGGGCCCAGAGTGTGGGATTTTGGGAATCAGATGGGGCCTGCGCTCTAGCTTTCGGGGCGTATGGCTTCGAAGCTCGTGAAACTGGCATGTTTAAATCCATGCGGGTTGACTTATACGCTAAACCCTAAACCCGAAACCCCTAAATCTTAAACCTCTTATCCCGACGCTCTGACATGCCGAGGTGCCCAAAGGGCCGAGATGGCGAAGAACTACCTCGAGCGAGTGTTCAACTTCTACCATGCAGAGCCCCTCCAGAAAAAAACTGTCTAAGCATTACATTCTACTACGGATATCTTCAATATTGCTACAACTTCCACCATGTCTCCTGATACTGGAAGTAGCCAGCCTAGCAACTGCAACAACCAAGGAAAGACTCGCATGAACAAGAGGTGAAACTGTGGCAATGACTCCGATGATAAAGACTATGCTGCAAACTGCCTTGCTGGCAGTCATAAATACTAATTTGCCAAGTTGGCGCAGCACACTTTACATGAGCTTCTCTGTCACACAAGCCGATGTTAGAGACGAAAGTAAGCATAATCACAATACGGCTGTTTTGGGTATACGATGCTATAACTATAACTACAATAAGGAACCCCCAAATAGGGTTGTTTCGGCCATAAACATAACTAACTATAATAAGGAACTCCTAAAATATCAACAGCTCTCACCCAGTTGAGACTTGTCAGGGTTTAGGGTTCTGGGTTTAGGGTTCAAGGTTTAGGGTTCAGGGTTTAGGGTTCAGGGCTTAGGGTTCAGGGCTTCGGGTTCAGGGCTTCGGGTTCAGGGCTTAGGGTTCAGGGCTTAGGGTTCAGGGTTTGTGAGTACGCCTCTCTCATGTGTTCCCCTCGGCACATCTTTTCAGATCTGTGCCTCGGTGCAGCACTTTGTACTTCGTACACTTTACCGCAAGCCCATAAAGCAAGAGCCTAATAGGCGGACCTTAATAATTAGAATTGGGTTTTGGGGCCCAATATACTATAATTCTAATAAGGAGCCCCGAGAAATAGTATAGGTAATTATTAAGGCCCCTATACTAATGCCTAAACCTTGACGGCACGAAGGCCTCACCATCCTAAGACGGATGCATGAAAGCATGAAGCGCACCGAGCTATGCAGTTCGGCATAGTCTGCAGCAACAGCTCAGTCAACCCCAAACCGCATGGGAGCTAACGTGGACCGGCTACCCCAAACCTCAACTCCATGAGCTTGCTTAACAAAGCTCGAATAAGACACTACTTGGCGGGTCGGAGGACTTGGTAGGTAGGTAATAAGTAGA
>CAJNDV010031991.1:15807-44130 GCA_905221635.1 Symbiodinium sp. CCMP2456 | reverse complement strand
CTGGTGCTGGTGCTGGTGGCGGCGGCGGCAGTGGTGGTGTTGTTGTTGTTGGTTTATTTTGGTTTTGTTGTTGTTGTTGTCGTTGTTGTTGTGTTTCCCATGATGCACGTAACCTTCCCGAGCGTCACCATTTGCAAGGATGCAACAACTAGTAGTAGTAGTAGTAGTAGTAGTAGTAGTAGTAGTAGCAGTAGCAGTAGCAGTAGTCGTCGTCGTCGTCGTCGTCGTCGTGGTCGTCGTCGTCTTCTTAGTCGTAGTATTGTCGTCGTCGTAGTCGTAGTCGCAGCAATAGTCGTGGATGTAGTAGTGGTAGTAGTAGCACTTGTTGTTGTTGTTGTTGTTGCTCTAGTTGTAGTTGTTTTTGTTTTCGTTGTTGTCGTTGTTGTTGCACCCTCTTGCTCTAGGCATCTACGCCAAAAGCTCCCAACAATGAAACTCTCTTGATCCTGCAGGAGTCTGAAGATCAGTCCCTATCTTTCCAACTGCCTGGAATCATTCGTCGCGACCGTGACCAATACAACTTCGTTCACGGCCAAAGGCGCCTTTCCTGGATTCGGGGCTTAGCATGTGCCTTAGGATCAAATGCTTCCACATGAATGTTAGTCCGTAGTGCTTCACGATTAGTCGTTTTAGCGGTCTTTGCGCTAAAAGAGGCCCGAACTCCTGATGCATCAGAGCATCAGGGACCGAGACGAGACCTCCGAGAGTACACCTTTGAGTAGAATGTGGGGGGAGATGAGCCTAGAATCAGTTGATTCTTGCCACTAAGAACGTGTAGTTCCCGCTGCTGTATCAGAAACCGTGGCTGCAGAGCTTGCCTCGTGCTTCGAGCAGTGTCTCATCTTTGCTTTTTCCTTTAGTCACCTTTCGATCCCCCACGAAGGACAAAACACTTTGTGGCTTTGAAGCCGCCACCCGGCTGCAAGAAGCCGGTCGAGTCTGGGGGCTGTTCCCTAAACCCTTAACCCTAAACCCTTGCTCCAAGTTCTGCAGCGCGGGTGAGGGTGGTTGCAACGATCTCGACGACCCAAGGCCGACTATACTGAAACAAAGTCACCCTAAAACTTAAAATGGGAGTTTCCGAAAATAGGGGTACCTTATTTTGGGGGTCCTTATAATAAGGGTCCTACTATCTTAGGGTACTATATTAGGGTCCCCTATTTTCGGAAACTCCCAATTCCTAAAAGCCTACGCCCAAATTCCTCAACCAGCCTTGTGGCGCGATGTTGTCGGGCTATCCAGCTGCAAGCTGGCCTTGGGTGTAGACTGGGTAACCTTGACCCTTGCATGGTTAATGTCTCCATACCAGGATGACAAGGTTCTCCTTATCCAGCCAGAGGGGGCTTAGCAATTGGGTTAAAACCCCAAGTTCCACGGTTGATGACATAAATCTGCATTACCCGTAATGAGGAATATACCATAATTCCTGTAGTTTAGAGTCCTTAAGGTAATGCAGGATTTCTATCGTCAACAGTAGTCCTTAACCACCCTTTACACTAAGGTGGTATGTCATGAACCCTGACAGCAATGGCCTGGCGACGATCTGGCAAGTTATTTCCGCTGCTGCCATGGCCTATACTGCATTGGTCACGCCGCTCCAGGTCCCACAGCCCTAAACCTAAAGCCTTGAAAGCCCTAGCCCTAAACCCGGAACACCAAAACCGCAAAACACATATTCCTGCAGCCTTAACATCCTTTAGCGGGACTTTAACCCTGTCACTGGGGTCCCTCATCTTCCGCAGCTCCCTAAAATTCCACCTCCCGTCGCTTAGCGTCCGGAAGAAAGCAGTTCCTTCTGCGATGTCTGCAGCACAGAAGCTGTACAAAGAAGTTCGGCGCGTAGTGATTTACGAGGTCCAGCTACTTCGCTCTGATACTAGGATAAACTGGGCATGGAGGTAAAGCATGATGTCGCTGTGGATGCTTAAGAAGGAGTCGGCTGAGACCAGCCCAGCGAAGAGCATTACTTCTTCCCTGCTTGCGGACGAGTGTAAGGCTCAATAAGGGCCGAGCCATCGGTCTTTCATTGAAAACCGTCCAATCAGGGGATCGAACGGTGCAGGTTTGTTTGCTCGACATCTCCTTCGACACCTTGTTCGTGATGAGCATGTGCATCTTGATCTTAAGCTTCCTTCCCCCCCCTAAACCCTAAACCCTAAACCCTAAACCCTTCTGCTTGCAGTCGGCCTTAAGAGATATGAAGAGCTCGTGCCGCAAAGGAAGAAACCCCCATCCTGAGACCAGGAGCCCTACATGAAAACGTGAAACAAAGCACGATGAGCGGTCACCCCGTTGAGGTACGGATTTCGTGTTCTTGCTGGACATGGTTCTGCAGTTCTTCACAACATACGCTCGGACGACTCCCAGTGGTGTTGTTTGGGAGGTGGGGGATCTCAAGTTCGCGTCCTTCATCCCCGAACGGGTATACAGCCGTACAAAGCATAAAGAAACATCTGCGCACACAGTGTATGCAGATGCATGTATTCCACGTGTCTATGTATGTAGGCAACATGTGTGTAATGTAGTCTAGTGTAGTGCAGTGTAATCTAATGTAATGTACGTATATATATATATATGTGTGTGTGTATGTAAATGTTAATGTACATGACTACAGATTTGTATGTGTATGTATGACTATATATATATATACACACACACACATATATATATATACATGTGTACGCTAACCCTTTGCCCCCCTTTTGACCCGGAGTTGGTGGTGTAGCTTGTTTGTTCATGTGTGTGCGAGTGTGTGTGTGTGTGTGTGTGTGTGTGTTGTGTGTGTGTGTTGTGTGTGTGTGTGTGTCAGCGGGTGCCTGTGCGCAGTACAACATGGTGAAGAATCGCATTCATAACGCCGCATAGCGCAACGTTCTATCAAAAGTACCTTGTTATTGCCCAAGCCATAATGGATTAGGAGATCAGGGATGGTTTAGGTTTGGGCAAAGAATGAGACAAGGTAAAGGCGGCGATGCGTGCATACATGCATCTATATATATATACACATACTTTTGTATGTATGTAGACAAACAGGTCCTACGGAAGGCTCCGGTTAGTCTTGAGATACTTCCTGATCCTTGCCGAAATAGCATGGATGGACCTCGATTCATTTTGGTGCCCTGGTGAACATTCCAGAACGTCATGAGAAAGCCTATGTTTTCCTGCAGCCTGCATGTCGCACATGCCGTCAGTACTAGTCGTGGGTGCTTGTGTGTGTGTGTGTCTTGTTTGTTTCCGCCAGGAACAGCATACAGACTCCACTACAAGTTTTACTGGTTCTTGATCCGGGGCGTAGCGTGTCTTGGTTTTGTTCTTTTGTATCGCTCAATTATTGCTTGCCTGATGGGGTTAACTGTAGAAACACTGAGGATACAGGCTTATCTGTCATGTGTCTGTAATACACGAGCAACCGCAACAGTGACAAAAGCGAGATAGGACTATTAGCGTGACTATGTTCATGCATTGAAGAGCGTTCCAAACGACTGTACGCTTGTGGCCTATACACGAATCAATGAACACCCATCATGTCACCGAGATAATTGCAGTACATGCTTGCACATGAGGAAATGTTGATAACACTTGTGCAACCTGTTGTTTCTGTGCGGTATACTTCCTATACATGCCCAAACTGGTGGAATCCGTCGGTGTATACGCACATCAACGAGAAACTCAACGTTTAGATCTCGAACCTATTCACTGTTATTTACAAGCATACGTAATACATACTAGTGCATATCACCATGTATTGATTTTGAACACTTTGGAACTCCATGTCCGCACATCGCGGATATATATATATATACACATAGAATATAGAGATGTGTATCTCTGTGTACCTGCCTATCCATCTTCGGAAAATATCGGCAGTGTTGCACGTATGTGCATGTGTGGAAACAGCGGTCAGAACAGTCAATATACATACGGACACACCTACGGATTGATGGATACACATGTTGATGATTACGGCCAGTTACTAGAGTGTGTGTGCGTGTGTCCATAGATACATGCACACATGTACATAGGACAGCTGGAAACGATCAGCAACTATTTTCGTATGGACTTAGCAGCTTAACAGAAGCTACTTGTGTGTTCAGCGTTGGACATTGCAGTGAATAACAAGTTTGAGTACAAGCTGCACCTTTCTCGTGAGTCGCACGAGAGAAGAAGCCAAAAACACAGCTGGTTTTGTCACGACGTGCTCCAGTCAGGCTGACGGCTTTGCACAGTAACCTAAACGTCGGCCCACTGTGACTGTGGGCTCTGAGTGGAGCCGTGAGTCCTTGGAGCCTTTGACTGGTCAGACATGGTCACGTGGCGCGAATTATAAGAGCCGATCCATGCACGCTGTCAAAGTGGCAGTGGCGAAAGTTGGTCTGGCATTAAGCGCGGCCCAAGCTCGGGGGTGATTTGGAGAGCTTTCGATCCCTTCTACAAAAACAAGAACCGACATAACCAAGTATATCGCATATCCTGCCTAGCGACTCGTTCAGCAATGCAGGAGCGAACACAATAATATAGGCCGGTGTTCAACATAGGTTTTTGCATTATTTTTGCTTTGTTTTTTGTGTGTGGTAGTTTGCTTTGCGTTGCTGGTTGGTTTGTGGTACAGTTTTGGTCTATTCACTTCAAACGTGGATCAAGTTTCGCTGTGTTGAGCTACACGATTTTGCTTTTTCGATTGCTTTTTGCGAAGCATGTAGTTCGGCATACCAATAACATCTACATGAACCATGCGGAACAAGACGGGGGTGCGTCCGCGAAAGATCCGCGATGGGTCCGCGAAAGGAAGGCAATAATCCGCGAAAGTTGTCGTATAATAGGTTTGGCCGTATAGGACTTGTAAGGTATACGCTGTACCAGTTCGTAGGCATATACAGGTCGCAAACTCTTTGTCCGCCATGCTGTAATGCAGTATACCCACAGCCAGATCGCCCCGCTGCCAGTCCACAAACTTTGGGAGGTGGGGGAGTTTGGCATGGTCGTGCCTTTCTTTCAGAGCCTGCGCTTCAAGGATTGGTCTTTCCGACATACCCGCAGCATCAACATGAGAAGGTATCATTTTCTACTACTACTACTACTACTACTACTACTACTACTACTACTACTCCTACTACTACTACTACTACTACTACTACTCCTACTACTCCTACTACACCTACTACTACTACTACTACTACTACTACCACCACCTCTACTTCAAACATGTCGCGAGAAAGCGAGGGCGAAAGTCCCGCGAAAGGAAAACCATAATCCGCGAAAAACCATTTCCAGAAACAGGAATATTGATCAACGCTACATGTATATGTTGTGTACTTGTATGCGTATGAATGCATGCTTGCGCATATATACAGATATATATATATATATATACACACATGCAAACGTACATATATATTTACAGTCATGCATACATAAACAGAACGTAAAGTGGCATACATACAGCTGCAGACGGGGTCGCTGTTTTCTGCGCACGAGAAATTTCTGCCTTCGCTGCGAGAGTTTGCCGAGAGCCCTAGACTCTCAGAACCCAACCCTAAACCCTAAACCCCTAAACCCTAAACCCTAAACTAAAAGTGGGCAGGTGAGGCTGGATATGATTGCGAAGCATTATTTGCACTCGTGGTTCCTCTTCGACTTGTTGACCGTCATTCCTTTCGATCTCCTAGGCTCGGGCCAAGATTGGGGATTCCAGTGCTTTGTGTTGCCCCTTCATTGCAGCTTTGACCGGTTTGAGCCGCGAGACAGAAGGTGTCGGAGAATTTCGGAGCAGGGTTATCAGAAATCCTGGCTTGAGTCGTAGTTGCGGCCGACCTTGGTTTCAAAAGCGTGAGATACGGTCTCCCATGCCTCTCTACGTAACAACACCATCTTCTACTCAAGGCATAGTTGTGGTGCTGTTCGATGTGCCAACTACTTGTTGCTTACCTGCCCAGCTGTTGGTCTCTCGATTGGGAGCCATGACAGCCGTTGGGCAAACTTCTGCCGCACGGTACGGAGAAAGTGTCCAACACAAATGCTTCGTTGAACATCAGCTGTCCTTTGTGTTCCAGCGGTTGTGACTGTGGGGCTCCATGAAAGCTGGTCATACAGCTGTCTGAAAGGCCTGCTCACGAATGCGGAAGCATTGAAAGACCTGAAGATGGTCAAGGTGATTCGAACGCTGAGGCTGGACGGGCCAAGATCCTATAAGTTCTAAAAACTGAACCCTGCACTCCAACACCAGAACCTCTAAACTCATTTAAAACTCTATAAACCGCATGCACCGCATGCACAGTAAACAGTTCAGGACGTCTTTATCCATCAACCCTCAACCCTGATTCAGGGCCCAAGGTTTCGGCCTCAGGGTTCCTTCAGTATGCAGGGCTCCAGACTTCCCTTCGAGGCTTTCAGAAGATGACGGGTCGTTTGTGTGCGTGCGGGGGGAGAGTTCTGAAGAGAAAGAAGGATCTAGGATGGGGGCGTTCGAGGTGTATAGTAAGGATTCTACTGCGGCGTCTCAAATAGGATCCCTTACTTTTGAATGAGCGATACCGATACCGTAGTTTTGCGAAAACATGGAGCAGGCAAAGGGGATCGCTGAGTGCCTCGAGCGAGCTAGATACCCGTGCTTGAGGAATATATA
This sequence comes from Symbiodinium sp. CCMP2456, assembly GCA_905221635.1. NCBI lineage: Eukaryota > Dinophyceae > Suessiales > Symbiodiniaceae > Symbiodinium > Symbiodinium sp. CCMP2456. The sequence goes on along the minus strand of CAJNDV010031991.1, from coordinate 37,508 downwards.
CATAATATATATTCAATCATAGCAAGAGGCCCGATGATGGGACACACGTCCATTCCCTTGCACACGAATCTAGATGAGCGTACACTGGCTCGGACTCCTTGGGGACTCAGGAATCCTTAGTAGAATACTATAACTGCAATAACCCCAAGCCCCGATTGTAATTAGGTATTGCAATCTGGCATTCGGGAGTTCATGGAGGCTGCCTTCCCTCCTTGGGTTCCAAAACCTCAGCTAGAGCTATGCAGAAGGGAGGAAACCTCGGGCCCCTTCTTCCTCGGCCCGCGGCTTCCCTCCATAGTCCGAAAGCAAGAGACTAAGCCCTGGAGCCCCCGAGACTGGTGAAACTCGTCCGGCTGCTGAAGTCCTCGAACCTCCTGCATCGTTTGGAGCAACCTGGTGTCCATTTAAGTAAAGGGGGAAGGCAGGGTGAGGGCAGCGATGCCCAGCTATGGGGTCTTTAGGTAGAAAGTCCTGATCAGGGGGTGGGGAAGAAGCCGTCAGGATCCCGTTCTCCTTGCCGTACCAGCAGTTCGCTTTACTGAGATTTCTCTCCGTGCTTGTATTGATGTGTCACTGGCTAGCCTGTGTGTGGGCATTGACGCTGCAGCTGGTTGACCGCGACTATCCCCAGTGGATCGACGATGTGGAGGCCGTGGATGGTGAGTTTGGCATCCGAACCCGTGAATCCGCATGGCGAATTTACGTTGCTTCCTTCTATTTTTGTAGCTACACCATGACTTCGGTGGGCTATGGGGATTTCGGGCCGAAGAACATCCTGGAGCGTCTCGTGTGCACGATGATGGTGATGGTCTCTGGGCTGTGCTGGGCCTACATTCTCGGCGAAGTTTGTGCCATCGTGGCGGACATGAATGCTGACAGTCAGCTCTTCCGGAAAAAGATGCACCAGCTGAACGTCATGATGCGAGATCAAGGACCTTCTGTCTTGTAACTTCGGAAGCAACTTATCTCACCTTCGCTACTGTGCACAACGTACTCCAGGCAGCAATTTGTTCGGAATTCTGTAGGTCTCGCTCGATTGAGTATGAGTAGGTTTTAAGGCGGCTTTGCTGATTTGTTACTGTTCGCTGACGGCTGGAATGGGTGCAATCTAAGGTCCTGCCCCGTGTCTGAAATTAGGAATGCCTCATTCAGGGGTCCTTACACTATGCAGATCCTTGTATTTTGGATTTATAGTAGTTGTGGAATTCTCAATATGTTGAAACTCCTTACAGAAGCACTTGTCAAACCCCCGTTCAAAGCTTACGGGTTCCTTATAGTCCAAGTAGCCCTTATGGTAAGTTTCATGGAAGCCCCTGTAACCTGAGCTCCACATTGAAACCCGGAGGAGTTTGTAGCCGACACGAGACACAATAGTTCAATTGCAAGACTAGCGCTTAGGGTTTCCTAGATCGTTCTTACCCGCAACATCTTGAAAGCCACTGAGGGCGCAGTAATCGAAGAGGAGTTCTTCTGTCATGTTTAAGTTTTCCCCGTGCCAGCAGCATTTGCGACTTGATCTTCTCGCACCCCTGACTGTTGCAGGACTACCCCACGAGCTTCGCAGTCGGTTGCGCAGCTTCTTCTTGCAAAACCGACACCAGATCCAGTATCAGAAGCAACTTCAGTGCCCAGGATGCATACAAAGCTTGCTTCTGAGCAGTGGGTCTGGTCCGGTTCTTCGTGTCCATGCGCGAGATCACACAGCTCAGACCCCGGTAGTAGAGTAGTATGACCCGAAGTTTCCAGGTACCTACGATAAAGGGCCCCAGGGGCTCTAGTACGCTATATAGTAGGTACCTGGGAGGTTAGGGTGACTTGAGTACACCAGGGCTGTCGGAGTTCGCCCTAAACCCTAAACCCCTAAACCCTAAACCCTAAACCCTAAACCCTAACCCTACAAACCCTAAACCCTGAATCCGAGGCTCCTGGACAACATGAGCCCGAGACTCCAGGCGGAAGTCTGCAGAGTGCTTACGTTGACCTGGATCCGGAGACTTAGCAAAAATACTCATGACGCCAATACTAATGATAGTAGTAGGAATCAGTAGAATCATATTCTCATTATAGTGATAGTAATAGGAATAAGTAGAATCGCATTCTCATGACACTAATACTAATGATAGTAATAGGAATAAGTAGAATGATACATATATATATATATATATGGCCGTCACCCTTCATCCATGCCCTTGCCAGCCGACAAGATCCACCGTCCGAGGAAGGTGCCCTTCTTCCTACAGTTCATGAATTTGACGGAAAGGATGGCCTCCAGAGGTATGCAGACTGCTACCTTCGAAGCCTGCATCGCTGACATCTCCCGGAGACTTCAATGCACGGCCTATGCGCAGGCAGACTGCTTTACCAATGTCCAGGCGCGGCAGGGCTGGATGTAGAGCACATCGTTCGGAAGTAGCTGTGACCGCACAGCTTCGAGGGGCCCTTAGTCCAACCCCTGAAAAAACGCTTCTTTCTCCCGTCACCAAAGCTTCAACCATCTTCCAGTTTCTTGTTGGCTTCTTTATGACATTCCCGTGTGTAACCCAACGTTCAAGCATCTTCAAACTTCTCTTTGGGGGAGTCTTATCTTGAATCTCAGCAAGTTGGAAGATTGGTTTAGGATGGCTAGTGCTAGGCCCCCCGCCCCATACTTTGCCTTTGGGGTCCTTAGGATAGCAATGTTCCAACTTTCGGGCTTCTACTGCATGATATTTCCATGTGTAAACCCTAAATCCTAAACCCCTAAACTTTGTCAGCTGGGCGGGTGGGAAACAAAGAACCCTAAACCCTAAACCTCCGAGGTAGGACATAAAGAAGCCTCCAGAGGTACTCCACATCCTGTCCAAAGGCCTTGTCGCACTGGACAACAGATTCTGAGATCTTATACGGCTTCGCCGAGGTTTCACAAGGTTTGTATGGAGGATCAAAGGCATTTTCAGGTTTGGGACGCGCTGTCTAGTATTTTGAAGAGTTTTGTGAAAGGGGCTATTTGAGCCCTTGTGTGTGTTTGTGTGTAACATTTTGGCGGGTGTTGTGTCCTGAAACGAACCCTGTCCGAATCAACGCACTTTAGTATAGAAGCCTGAATGATTGCCAGTGTTGTTCCTTTGGGTTCCTTATCATAACTATACCATACTATATTCCTAAACCCTAAGCCCTAAACCTAAACCCTGAACGATTTCAGAACCCAGGATTTGGAAAGATGGGCACTGCTGCTCGGGCTTTCTATCCAGTTGGATACATCGCAGGTTATTACACTTCATAGTTTAGGGATTTAGGGTTTTGGGGTTTAGGGGTCTGAGTTTCAGTAGGTTTATGTTCAGCTCATATAGGGACAGACACCTTTTCTGGTACGTAGATAGGTAGCTGTGCTTCTCGGTGGACATCGCCTGCTTCTTTCTCGGGGTTGCTTGCTTTTCGGGGAGGGGGACCGTGTCCCTTTCAGGGGTTCGGGCTCGATTCCAGGCTCACGCCATGAGTCAAGAAGCCATGGATCGACTCTCCGTGATAGCTGCAAGCAAATCCGACAGTAAACCCGTAGCCGTGAAGCCCTAACCCCTTTTCCCCGAATCCCTCAACCCTCGAAGTCCTAAGCCCTTAGGTCTTAAACTCCCTAAACCCCTTAGACCCTTCAAACGACCCGTCAAACCTAAGCCCTTACATAGCCCTAAACCCTAGACTAAGTGCTGAACCGATCGACCGTGGCTGCCAACGCATGGCTTGTTGTGGGCTCTTTGGCAATCGCGCAACCCTCCAGATCTGGCCCAGGGTACACGGTTTAAGGGTTTAGGGTTTAGGGTTTATAGAAATTGTTTAGGGTTTGGGTGCCAAAATTGTTTTGGGGGTCGGCCAACCTTCTACCTTTTGTAAATGAACGAAAGGTTGGCCGATCTCCGGAAAGTTTCTTCTTTTGCTTTTATGTTTTTGGTTGCCTTGCGAAAGGTGGAGGGTTGTCCGACCTCCAAAATAAGATCGACCATCCTTTCAAAAGGTGGGGCCGCTGGTGCCCTTGAAACTTTTTGGCAAAGTCCACCTTCGTGAACGAACGGGGTTGGCCGACTGATGTTTTGGTTCCTGTCCGGTGGTCGGCTCGGCTGGGCTCTGGGCTGGGCTGGGGGCTGGGGGTTGGGGGCTGGGGGCTGGGGGCTGGGGGCTAAGGGTTGGGGCTGGGGGCTGGGGGCTGGGGCTGGGGGTGGGCTGGGCTGGGCTGGGCTGGGCTGGGGCTGGGCTGTGGGCTGATGGGTTTGAGACGGAAATTGGTTTCTGAGAAAATGCAAAAGTTGTATCCAACAGCAACAAGCAAGTTCTATTTATTTCTCTCTTGAGGGTTTAGGGTTTAGGGTTTAGGCAGCATTGCCCAAGGCAGAATCAGGAGGGTTTAGGGTTTAGGGTTTGCATCCCTCGTTAAACGAGAAGGCCCTGCTGTTGAGGTGTGTTCGCTGGCACACAATCCATGCTGAAAAGGGTTTACATGCAACCCATGAACCCTAAACCCCTATAGACCCTAAACCCCTAAAGCCTAAACCCCTAAAGCCCTAAAATCTAAACCCTAAACCCGAAGCCCAGGTCTGGGGGGAAGATTTCGTCCTGGCCGACAAATCCTTAATCCATGTGGTGAACTGCGTGGCCATGTCATACTGTGAAGCCGCTTGGGCGTTCTACGGGCTGACCCCAACATATCCCGTAAATCACGCTTAATGGGGGACCGTCTTAACCCCTGAACCCCTAAACCCTAAACCTTCTTTCCGTCCAGACAGGATCCTGTAAATTTCTTGAGAAGCGAGCGGCGGGTTCCAGTTGCTGGGGCGTCAGACTACCTGTTTCAATCTTGGAACCCTAAACCCCCAGGCACCTACTATGTAGGGCCCTAGGGGCTCTAGTACCCTATATAGTAGGTACCTGGGGGGTCAGGGGAAAGTATTAACATTCGCTTGCGCCGGCGGAGTTTCGGACATGAGGGTTCGGCGTTTTTGCTTCCTCGACCCTGAACTTCGGAATGCCGGGCTGCAATAACTGCAAAAACAATCACAGCATTAGTAGTTTTATGGTTGTAATATTATTATTATAGTAGTAGGATGTAGCGATGATCTCTGGGCTCGAGGTGGCAGTTTCCACTTGCGGCAGAGGCCAAGGCGAGCTGAGCTTTGCAACTACCCCCTTCTCTAGTCCCGATACAAGCATATTGTGTCATTTAACGATAATCCCAAAACCCTAGATCCTGGCTATAATCCTAGACCCTAAACCCTAGTTTGGGCCGGTGAACGTACCAGCCCTAGCCAATGTGCTTTCGACGTACTTTTGGAACCTCGCCAGGCTTGTCGGTTGTGAGTGCTGAAACCCGAAGCCCTAAACCTATATCCTTTGCTTCATCTGACGATAATCCCAAAACCCTAGATCCTGACTATAACCCTAAACCCGAAACCCCAAACCCTAAACCCTAAACCCTAAACCCTATATCCTTACTATCAGACTGCTGAGGTGTTTTTTCTGACCCGGGAGAACTTCATGGCTGTGGTCGAAGCTACTGGGCTTTGGAGTACCATACTTTAATATTTTGTTTTGGAACCTGTTCCTAAGTCTATACTTTTCTCTCCCTGGTTACTTCGAAACGCAGGCTAGGAGGAGTACCTGCCCTGAGCTGGCCTCGATTGTTCGACGGCTTCTTGGGCAGCAGGAAGGCGATAGATCCAACGCACTAGTACTATAGGGGCCTGAATAAATTCGTACATATTATGTGGGGGGTGCTTGATTATGATTATAGTATAATGGGCCCCAAAACCCTCATCTAATTTCTAGACAGGCCCCTATATTAGCCTGCATGCTTCGATCCGCTACCTATCAGTTCCCCCCCGTGCCTGATCGACTGTCCAGTTTGTCGGGGTGGTATTCTGCGTATACCCCCAGACTTTTGCAATGTGTCGCGAGGTACTGCGTCCGCATTGCAGCATCTTGGTTTGCAGTTGGGGCACGTGGCTGATTGTATACAAACTAGCAACCAGCTGTTGTTGCACCTTGAAGGCGAAAACAGATAAACTTGACTTCTTCCCCGGCCGACCCAGTGCGACCTAATGTTTTGCTGTGACTCCGAGCCGTGGGCTCCAAATTAGCGAGCTGCAAGATTCATGCAGGCTTTTAGAGCACAGGGCCTCGACTTCTGAAAGTTAGAGCAGCATGGGAAGCCCTCTTATATAAACTCTTAACCTTAAGCTCTGGAGTTCTTGTGGCTTTGAGACTTCATGGGCCCGATCTAGGATCTTGAGCTCAGGTCTTCCGCGGCATCTTGCGAGAAGCTCGGAAGCGTGTGCGGATGACGTCACTTGCGGCCAAGACCAGGCTCAAGTGCAACCTTGGCTGTTAGCTTGGCCGTCAGCAAAGCGTCCGAGCATGATTTCAACTGCATGCAAAGCTTCATTGAGTGCTTTAGGACGCAGGTGCCCAGTTTGATTGCTGATCCCGGCTACCTCCACTCTCCGCCCAAGGCCTAACCCACCTCTTATCAACTCTTATCCACCCATCCGCCCTCTAGCGCGGTTGGTCGCTACCCGATGCTGGGTTACATAGCCGAAAGCACACTCCGCGATTCTAAAGGCAAAGATTCAATTTGTGCCTCCGATCCCTGCCATTCTGGCACGTTCGCAGGTCGACATACAACGCACGCATATTCAGGCTAATACGAAAGCCTCAGCGACTACCAGCATTATTCCCTGATCCCCCTGATTGCTCTTGTAGCTATGATGTACCGCATAAGTCTGTTCCAATCATTCAGGCCCGTGTCGTGAGCACCGGCCTCTTAGCCTCTGCTTTGCCGCCCGTTCCTTCCTACATTGTCTCGCAGCATGAGGGCGGTGTTATGTCTTCTTCGGAACAACATGATTTCCGCTATTCATAAGCTTTCGATTCGATCCTTTTGCGACAGCGACGACGACGACGATTGTTGTCTTACTCTTCAATCCCCTAAACCCTAAACCCTAAGCCTTCGCTGTACTCGTTGGCAGGCGGAAGAGCGCCGAAGCGAAGCCATCGCCACCGGGATTTTTCCTCCCTGGCGCAATTCCGTCAATTCCGAGCCACTCTGCGTTCATCTTCCAGTTCGGATACTAAGGCTACCATATACCGACCTTTCATACATAGATTAGAAATTTGGAGAGTGCTGCATGAGTTTATTCCGCCTCCAATTTTAAAGACGGAAGTTAACGGAAGTTAGGGTGTATTTAAATCCGTGGAAATTTCATTCCAGAAGCCGCCTAGTCTGTTTAGTCAATGGTACTGTTTGGTTACAATGGTGGAGGTGTTTGTAATGGTCCACTCTCACGGAAAACATGGGAGGTTGGTGTCAGGCTGTCGACTTTTTACGCATCCCCAGTCGTACCGAACAAGCATTGACAACCAAGACGCTGGGATGCAGGTGTGCATGTAGTGGTTACAGTCTTCACTTCTGTCCTGCTACGTCGACATTTCCACAGTGGTGCCGCTCTGTGTGTGTGTGTGTCAGAGAGAGGGAGAGAGAGTGAGATAGGCTTTATGTGTGCATGTCTGTATGACTTCTGTATGCAGGCATGCGTGCAACTAATGTATGTACGTACGTACGTATGTACGTACGTACGTATGTATGTATGTATGCATGTCTGTATGTATGCCACGATGCCGACGACCACAGCGACGATCCTCATACTGCGTGTTTGTCTTTCGTGTCCTCACGACGATCACGACGGCTACCAACGACTTATATCTTATGCTCAAATGCCTCCAATGCCATGGCCTTTGTACCATGGTCTGCCAATAGGGTACTGCTCCCCCTTGAGCTCTTGCCACTGCGAAAGAAGCCACTGCCGTGCTGAGGCTCCATAGAGCAGCAATGAAAACAGACCATGTGGGTAGTTGTCAAAATTATGGTCCCTTTTGGGGTACCGTAAATAATAGGTGCCGTATTATAATAAGGACCCAAAAAGGGACCATAATTTTGACAACCACCCATGTGGCAAAGGTGATCCTGTGGAGCTGTCGGAGGTGCCGTTCGAAGAGGACGTTTGAGTGGGCTCACTGTCGTGATCTAGCTTCGGCATCCTGGACAGCAGAAGGATTCCAGGTATGCATCAGGTGAGAAACCCTTGAAGACTGTACCTGGGACGCTGAAAGCACATCTCGAGCCTCTGCGGCTGGAGCGTTTCTGTCGTTATAAGGGTTTGATTGGAGGCGGTACCCCATTTGGGCCTGACTTGTTCAGATCTGCTCCAGTCGCAGCTGCAGATCTCAAGCCACTCGCCGACACTTCTGCCATTGTCTGCTTTCAACAGACGCCAACACTTGCCCGAAACACAAAATAACCGTTGAACGGAAGGGCGAGGCCGTAGCAACGACGAAGCAGCATTTCACCGTGTTCCCATTGTCCGTGCCCGTTCTGTGTAATCGAGCTGGGCCGAGGCTTGTTAGCCAGCTTTAAATACACAATTTTGACAGCAGCTTAGACTGTATACTTATGCATGTGACTGCATGTGCAGTGTTCGTCCGTGTCACCTTGAGGTGTGCGGCGTTGAAAACGCAGGTGGATGATGTTGTCTCCACTTCTTTTAGAAGCGCTCGCAGGGACGTGTCGTCCGGCCGATCCCAAATGGAACCATGCTAAAAATCAATAGTAACGCGGTCATAATCATGACAACAATAATGTAAACGAAGATATTGCAAGAACACAGCATATATACATCTATAGAGAGCGAGAGAGAGAGCGCAAACAGCCCCATGTTCATCGTGTTATTCGCCCTTACTGGGAGCCGGAGGTCCTTGTGATGATTTTGAGGCACCATTCCCACGACCAGGAGATGGTTTCGGGGCAAGCGTGGCTTGGAAATAACCGCACTAAAGAAGCCTCGGAGATGATCTATATAAGATCCTATTTTTGCTATCTTTCAATATAATATGATATTTATTACCTCGGGTTCTTCAAGCACTTCAATAGTGCGGCGGTAATGCTCATTTGAACAAGGGCTATAGGAAGAACAAGAAACGGTTTCAGGGTTCAGGTGTCTCTACCTTTCAATACTGACGGGAAGCCTCACTGATAGTGCAGCGAGAAGGGGCGAGCAGCTGCTGTCACTGTTGCCATTGATTGCCTTACTTAAAGGACCATGGGACTTAGTAAGTAGGGCTATAATTAGGGTAACTATACTTATAACCCCAATTAAGGGACTTATAACCTTACTTACTAAGTCCTACGATCCTCCAAGTACTGTTGCGCCCCGTTGCTTTTGTCAGTGTCGTCAGCTCGTTTGTTCAAACGCTACTGGCATTGCTACAGGTTTGTCATCACTCGGACACATACACACGATTTCTTAGACCGCTGTTCTTGTGCTGGAGAGTTCCACGGTCAGCTTCATGCAGAAATAACGTAGTTTGTGACAAGCTGTGCTTGTCAGTGTAGTGATAAAGTATCACTTTGCTTGATGACCCACAGGTCCCCCGGGTGTTATTGTTGCTGCTGTTCGGCGCGATTGCTGACAGAGCTTCTCTCACCGTGTAACGACACATCTTCCGTCAGAGCAAGCTTAGTTCCTTAGTTGTGCTCACGGCGGTTTAGGGTGTAGGGTTTATATAGGGTTTAGGGCGGGTTGAACGATTGCCCCTTTAACCTAAGCTCTGTAAACTCAAGATAAAGGATGCATGTGGCATCATGTGGCTGGGCGGTTTAAGGCGTTTAAGCCCTTTAGACCTTCAGCACAAAGCCTAGGTAGGTTGATCTGCAGAAACTCAGAAAATCTGCGACCCCCCATTCCTGCCATGCGAGCCCTTTTAAACCCAGCTCATTGGTTGAATGTGGGCATATTCTGGAGAGTTTTGTAGATGGTGGATCTTATAAATTTTGAATTTTAGATCTGCGTGTGCCAGCTGTGGGCCGTCCTGTTAGGATCATGTCCAGCTCTACTCTCGAAATCTTGTGGGGGATAGGGCTGCAGAGCTCTGGTGTAGGCTGGATGTTGGTGAAAGTTTAGGCCTTCTAGGCTTCCGGTGAAAGGAATCCTTGCCCTAAACCCTTTTTGCCTGGTGTACATTATTTTGGGGGGTGATTATAATAAGGATACTATTTTTGGTATTATATTAGAGTGCCCTATCTTGTTTTGCAAGAATCCTTGAGGGCGGCCGCTGGCCACAGCTGTTGAACAGTCCGCTTCGACTTCGCTCAATGAGCGACTGCTGGCACGGGCCAGGAAGAAACAAGTGCTGATATGCAAATGTACATATGTGTACACGTAGATCGATAGGTGTAGATATTGACAGTATGCCTGTGTGCATATGCACACGTCCACGTACATGTACATGTGTGTGTACATATATATATATATATATATATGTATGTATGTATGTATGTATGTATGTATGTATGTATGTATGTATGTATGTATGTATGTATGTGTGTTCCCAGCTGCATGATGGTGATGGAAACGTTTTCGAACTCTGGGGCTATACATCATCACCTGCACCCGGGGAAGCTTGTTGCAAGCTGCGCCTGCTTAGGGGTGAGCCATGTAGGGGCGAACCCAGACTTTCTTCTGGCACTTTCTTGAGTTCGGCGGCCCAAACCCAGTGCTCCAAGGATCCTGTAGCATTCCGGCTGTTGTTCTAGTAGTGTTTAGGGTTCCAGCAGTAGGGTCCCTTTCTAGTGATACTGCCACACTCCTCTCAATTGCTTGGATGCATGTTTTTTGTTTGGTGCGGGCACTCCCACCGGGACTCGGGAGTGGTCGGTACTTCCTGAAGACGAGGCCTAGCTGGTTCGAACGTAGGCTTAAGGATTTTCAGGGTTTAGGGTCAACGTTGCTTCACTGATTGCACGGGGAAGATAAGAACGGGCTTAGATGTGGTTTGCCATGGAGTCTAGAAATTTCTCGGAGGCATCTTCCTTGTCTTCTTCGAGAGTGCTTCTCTCGCTGACAAGACGCCTGGCCGCATGTGCAGAACGCTTTGTCCTAGACGCAGTCCAAGCTCTTCGCTCATGGGAGAACCTGTCCCTTCAAGCTTTCCCACGACTTCCGAACACCCCACTACTACTTATGCCTTTTTTGCAGAGAGCGACGTCTCGACGGCATGCACCGGTGAAGATCGGGTCCTGCTGCGGGGAGACGGCTAGCTGCTGTGGGTGAGCTGTGTTGAAGTTCTGCAACATCTGGTCTTTGCGCACTGTTACGAAAGACGTTGCAAATCAAGCAAAGACATGTGAGATCGCGGCAGTGCTCCATAGAGACAGCCGACCGTGCTGTAGGCTTCCACTTCTAAACGAGAGACTTGCTGCCAATGTTCCTATCCTGCCATGAACAGCTTCAACGGATAATGTTTCTATCGTATACTGCATACTCTACCATACTGGGACATGCTACAACATGACTCGTGGTGTTTTGTGTTTCCCAATGACCACAGATTGGAGTTGTCGACTGAAATCGAACCGCTCAGCTCCCAAATTACCACCGTCTGAGCTAGGGCAGTGCAGTAGGGCCTTTCCTAGATGGGAGTTTCAGAAAGTTAGGGGTACCTTATTTTGGGGTACTTATAATAGGGATCCGACTATTTAGGGTACTATATTAGGGTCCCCTACTTTAGATGTTTGGGTTCATGCGCGCTTCTCTGACAGCACCGCATGAGCGTCTGTGAGACTCGATATCACATGCGCGTCAGGATCTGGATCGGCCTGTCCACCGCTACCTCTCTCTCCTTGTCCTTCACGCTTGCGGTGCAAACATTTGCAGCTTCTCGTCTGGAGTTCTCTGTTGCTTGCAGGCTCAGCAAACACAAGAGCAGCAGCACCAAAAGGAGCAGTAGTCGTAGCAGTAGTCGTCGTCGTTGTAGATATGTAGAAGACGGGGGTGATTTGGGCTGCGGGGTTTGGAATTTGATTGAGGATGTCGCTGCACCTCGCATTGTAGACTAACTATACTTACCAACCTCATAACTTGCGCACAGATTTTCGATCCGTGTACTGCCATTCTTATGTGCCTCGCTAGCCCGTCACCAACTAAACAAGACAGCGAAGCAGGAAGTGCGCGATTGGCTGTGGCACAGGCTGCTGGCAGCTTGTTTGCAGATTCCTTGAGACCTCTCCAGTGTGAGCTTGTACGTAGCATACTGTAGCTGCACCGCCACAGGTCCGGCGAGCAGATTCAGTGAACACGTTTCAGCGTGCGTAAAGCTTTCTCCCAAGTCTGCGACACGAGGCTGGAATAGGCCACTCCGAATCATGCATTTCAGTGGGGTAAGACATCAGGCACGGCATTTCAGATGGACAAATCATCAGACCGGGATTACTAGGGGGATCAAAGCCTCAGATACGGGATTTCAGTAGGACTACATACAACATCACATATGGGGTTTCAACGGATTAAGCATCACATGTCGTATCGTTCTGAAGAGCTTTGTGCTCTTGCCGCTGCCATGCCTGCAACATGTCAGCTCAACTTAACGTCGTTTTGGATTGGGATATGTTAAGGCTTGTTATTTGTGAACCGGTTCAGTCGCATGATAAAATTTTCTCTGGGCTGTGTCCAATTCTAGAGGTGGTCAGGCCGCGTTGGTCCAAACCGACATCGCAGGTTGCTTTGGAGCTCGAGATTCGGAGTGTAGCTCTTTGTACGGCAACGTGATGCAGTTCATGGGTAGTTTTCTAAACTAGGGTCCCTGTTAGGGTCCTTTTTATAAGGGTGCCGTACTATATTGGGTACCTAAAAGGGAACCTAGTTTAGAGAACTACCCTCATGGTCTAGTTTAGAAGCAGCTCTGGCAGCCCCCTTCCTAGGTCATGGCTGCCCTCACAGACCCTAAGTTACTAAGCCCTCCAGCATAATCGTCGCCCCCTGATGGGGATCTGGGTCTCCCAGTGAGCCCTTTTTCCCTTGTTGAAGTCATAGGTTCCTTATAAAGGTGTTCAATACCAAAAGGGAGGCCTTTTCAATCCTAGGTTACTGGGCATCCTAGGGATATTTACTGGAAATGAGGGCCGAAGTCGCGACAAGGCCAAGTTCCCTGGTGCACAGTCCGGCTGGTTCCTTCGCTGGGTCCCGGGCCCTGGTATCAGTTGCTTTTGGGTTCAGGGTTTAGAATTTTTTCTGCTACTAAGTACTATTATTGTCACGTGCTCGTTTTGTTGTGCACTTGCACTAGTCTTGTTGTTGAATTCGTCCGTGCATCTGTCCTGCTGCTAACTATCCAGTATGCTCAGCACGTTAGTTGCGATATTCTCCTGATGTAATTATCACCACAATGCTTGTCATCGTTGCTAGTACTGTTGTCGTCCTCGTTCTCTCAGCACGTTAATCATGATACTGTCCTTATGTGATTGTCATTACAACTAATTATGTGTTGTCGTAGCTGTTGCTGTTGTCGTCCTGGTTCTCCCAGCACGTTAGTCACGATATTGTCCTTAGGTGGCCATTACAACTATGCGCCATCATTGGTAATGCTGTTGTCGTTCTCGTTTTTTCATATGTATGTGGCCACTTTTGTGAGTGTCTTTATTGGCGTAGGTGCGAACAGCAGTCGCGGTAGCGTTCTGCTGTTGCATGCTGTTGCTCCTTCCGACCAGTATGTTCCATCCAGTCAACAATGCGTGGTGCCCCATGACGTCTAGCTACCTATACTATTTTGGGGATTCCTCGTGATAACTATAGTACAATGGAACCCAAAACCCTAGTCTAATTATTAAGGCCCCTACATTTTCTTGTTCGGGTAGAGTTGTCTGGCTTTCGCTCCGGGCTGTCAAGTTGTTGAAACACCGTCGATTGTATCCTGTGTTCTACCTGAGATAGCGATGAAATTCTCCTGAAATACAGGTCGAGTAGGAATGCATTGGCATGTCCTGAAGCAAGGAGGGCACTGCAATTCGCACTGTACGAGTTGGCGTATAGCCGTACTTGCACAGGGTCGTGGTAGATTCATAATGTTGCCTTGTCTGTGCATTGTTCGTTGAGTTGCTTCTACAAGCCTTGTCAGCCAAACCCTTCGATGCGGCAAGTTATCGTGATGCAAATACTCTGCGCCTTCGTCTCTCGGGATCGTCTTGACATGTGGCAACCAAGCAATGGCAGAGAGCCAAACTGCGAGGAAGCCAAGCAGTGTTCGTTCTAGTTAGCCTAGTTGCTGATTCCCAGCCCTGAGTCGTCATGGGCCTTTCCGTGGAGGCTTTTCATGGCCTCCTCTGGATCAACGAAGCCGATAATAAGAAGTGGCAAGGCACCATTGTCATTGCAGCTTAAGTGATGTTCAGAAGTTGGGAAAGGCTTGGCTTATGGTCTTGGTGGCGCTCTACCGTGCAGCCACTTGGCTGCTTCTGGCGTTCACGGGCCCCTTTGCTTGCTACAGGTTTTTCGTCCAGAGTAGTGGAAAGGCAAATTCCCAAGACCCCAAAACCCTAAACTATGCGGAGCCTTGCCGGCCTTGTGCGAGTGTGAGAGTCGACACCCGAAACCCTAAACCCCTAAACCCTAAACCGTGGTGGGCACTGGATTGTCCGCAGCTGCTCCGACATCAGGTCACCGGGGTATGGAAGCGGTTGAGTGTATAGGCTTCAACAGTTGAAATCAAGATACAATGGTCCCAAGGTGAGTACTACACCGCTATAGTAAGTCTCCACTACTTCCGACGCACTGTCATCCTTTTTCCTTTCCCTTGAAGAGCACCTGGAGTCCGATTTGTTCGTGGTCACGTGAAGGCAAGGCTGAATTTCATGCCAAGTTTGGTTCCCTGAGTCCACTGTGCGAGAGCGAGAGTCGAAAGCGCTTAAGTCTGCAGTTGCCCGCAAGATGAGACAGCAGAAGCTACAACCAATTGGAAAACTCAGTCCAACTAAGACAGCAGCAGTCTTCCTCCCTAGCTCTCAGGGATTTCAGGCACAAAAAATCGAAGCATGAGCCATGGCTGCTCGGATGATGGCTTGGATGCCTTCCGTGCAAAGGTGGATGCAGTTTTGGGCGGGTCTCTCAGCTCGTGGACCCCGCGGGCCCGTGTTTTTCATCGTCGCAGCTTTGGGCATCTCAACTTCTACGATGCCTTGATGGTCGACCCTGACTCAAAGCGCTCCTTTCTGGTGGAATTTGTTATCCGGTTCAGGGACGATATAGAGACGTGTAACGAATCAGAGCCTTCATTCAAAGGTGCACTCGGATATGTGACGTCCCACAGGGACATTCGAATAGGGGATGTTGTGGAGATCTTGTCTGGCCAGATGGACGAGAAGCTGCCTAAGCCGCCCTGTCACTTCACGATCAAGGCCGGGAGTTGCCAAACATCACATATGGGAGTTTCAGAAAAGTAGGGTACCTTATTTTGGGGTCCTTATAATAGGGATCCTACTATTTTAGGGGACTATATTAGGGTCCCTATTTTCGGAAACCCCCAAATCCCCAAGCCGATGCACCCTTCACCCGAGTTGATGTTAAGCACGGGTAGCCATCCTTTGATCCGGGGGCGGGTTGAACGAACGGGGTCGTGCATGATTACCCGCCATCGCCTGATGAGGGGGCGGGTGCAAGAATTGGGATCAAGCCCTGGGAGGGGCTGCGGGCTGAAGAAATCGCATCAACGGGCATCGCCTCTGAAGGGGCAGGTGAAATGAATGGAATCTATCAGCTATCGCCTAGCGGGTGGTCGGGTTTGAAAGACTAGGATCAAGCCATCACCTCATGAGGGGGCATTGTGAAGAAATGGCATCAACCGCCTTCTGAGGGGATGGGATTGAACTGCAATCGCCTAATGGAAGCCGGGGCCGGGTTTAGATACCACAGGGACCTAAATAATCACCAATACTATGCTATCCGTCGCTTGACTATTGCTATTATAGCTGGTGATACTGCTCTTTATATTCACCTCCCAGTCAAGGGGCCGGTTTAGAAAATGGGATCGACCACCATGGCTTCAGCGCGGGTTAATATAGGGGCCTTACTCATTAAGATAGGGTTTGGGGACCATTAGAAATATAATAAGGAACCCCCAAAATAGTATTGGTAATTACTTGAGCCCCTATATTTAGAAATATCGGGATGCACTGCCATCGCCGAATGTTTCGTTGGTGTTCACGATAAGAGATGAACGCCAACCACGCACCATACCATAGCTGGAGTAGGATGTACGAGCAGCCAGCTAGACAACGGAATAGAAAACATACTCACTCACAGACACACACACACACACACAGAGGTCCCGATAAAAAGTCACAAGACGAGCTCCGCGGCGAAAACATGCTGGGTGTAATCTTTGGCCAGGTTTCCCAAATGCGCATTGCCGAACTGTGGACTGAGATGTTCATCCAAAGTGAGGCGGCCACAGCTGCAGAGGAGGAAGGTGCCAGGGTCTCCAAGGCACGTGGGAAGCCTTGCAATCATCAAGCCTCCAAATATGGTTCCTGCGTCCCCCTATAGTATCCGTTTGCCTTGTTTGCTACGCGGCTTGTTTATCAAAGCTGCGCAAGACCGAGGTTACTCGGGAAGCGTTGCAGGGATTCTTCTGAGAATTACAACCCTAAACCTTAAACCTTGAACAGGGTAATGCCTGACTTAAGGGAAATCGAAGGTTTCCATCGGCCGGTATTTCACGACGGAATTGACCAGTCCTGGTTTGTGGAGTTGGACCGGATGAACGAGCAGAAAGGCACCCAGAAAAACGCCTAAAGGATCACTTAGGGCCCCCAAGCGCAAGACCATAAGGGTGGGAATAGTTAGTATACCGGCCTTTTTTTATTACCAATACTAGTTTAGGGGCTCCTTATTATAATTATAGTATGATATACTCCAAAACCCTATTCTAAACATTATAAAACCCCTATATTGGTCGTAGAACCCTAAACCCTAAACCCTAAACCCTATAGAAGCTCATGGCCCCCTTAGAAGAGCAGTCCTGCAAACAGGTACAGGGTAGTTGTAGTGTTACACTGTGTTAACTATACCCTAAGCCCTAACCCCAAATCCTACCCTAAGCCCTAAACTAACATCTTGGGAGGCACTCGTCCAGTTGCATAGGTGCCTGTGTTCGTTTTTTGTTTTGGGATGGTCGGGGGTTGGAAGCTGGGTTGCGTTTGTAAGATTGGCTGAGCTCTTCAGGAAATGCAGTTGTGTAAGACCTCCTGAACCGTCGCCACAGCGACCCTCAAGCTCCACGGTTTTGGGGTGTAGGGTCAAGATGATGATTTAAAGGTTGTAGTCTGGCTAGACTTGAGCCCAGTAGCAAAGTAAGGGTTTTTGGGTTTGCGCATTGCCCAGGTGAGGAGAAAAGGAGGCAGAAGCGTGAGGCGAAGAAAGCGGGCAAGGAGACGCAGCAGGAGAATGCACCTCATGTCACTGATGAGGATGAGCCCTTGTGCATTCAACTTGGTACGACGGACGAAGAGTTGGATTTTTTGCGAAGTCTGGTACAAGGGGAGACGGAGGAGGCTGATGCAGATCACTCCGAGAGCTTGCTCCGCCAGATCCTTGTTGCCAAGCAGGAGCCAGGAAGGGGTGACATAGGATACTGGGTTTTTGTGTTCGGTGAGCTCGCTGGTGAGAAGGGCTGCAGCCTTCGGGCGAAACTAGCACCAAAAAGCCCAAAGCCCAAGCTGTGAACTCAAGCAGGAGTCTCGGAGACGCTCCCGGCCCCGAGCATTTCTGCAGTGCCATTTTCCTCAAGCTGAACGCTTGGCGGCATACTTGGATGGACAGGTGCTTTGCGAGCTTGGGCAGTCCACGTGCGGTCTCTTTAGGTGCTGGTGAGGGGCCAGGGGACTCCCACAGACAGAGAGACGACGACCAAGTACTGTAGCTCGTGTTGGCTCTAGCACAAGTGGTGATGCTGAGCGTCCTTGTTAGGCTCAGCATCACAGCGATCCGCAAAGGACCTGAACGTTGGGGTTTCGGGTTTCGGGGGCTGATGATTGATGGTCTAGATCCTTAAGGCTAATTCTCGTTGTTACCCGAAGAAGCAGCGAGCAGGTCGATACCTCCGCATCTAAACCTGGACACCTTCAACCCGATACCGAAACCCCCTGTAAGGCACCCTGTCTACCACAAGCAACCCCAAGCCGCCTTTGAGTGCAGGTGCTGTCGACCTGCACCAGGGATCGCTTGGTGCTGCTTTCCTGGGGCCAAGAGCTGCTTGATCCTCCCAAGGTCGCTCCGAGCTTGGGGGGGGGAGGGGGGGGTGGAGTTCTCAAATCTGCGGAGAGCAGCCCGAAGGTGTGGATGTCTTTTGGAATTTGAAGGTGGCAGTGGTGGTGCAGGTTAGTACTCGTATGTGTCGATGAAGACAATCGCTGTTTCAGGTGCGTTGTCGTAGATATGGTGTCCCAATCATGAGGAAGGACACCCTTTAAAGGCCAAATCTACCTGCACTCTTCTTCGGCACACAACCTAAACCCTAAACCCCTAAACCATAAACCCTAAACCATAAACCCTCGAAGGACACTTGTGGGAAGGTTCTGACCAGCCTGGCGAAGCTGTACCGGCAGCGGCAGGCGGAGGCGGGACGGCGAGGGCTTGGGTTCGGCTATCGCCGGTGGCTCTTCACAAGCCGAGGACCTAGGGGAGCAAGAAATGGCTTCTGTAGCTTCCAGATTATAGTGCAGAACGCTTCTCCTAGACAACAATCAGCTGCGTTCCGCCGTTCCACCCACTCCCGGCCCAACCTATGCTCCTCCGTTTGAAACAGATCTTTCGTATTTTTTCGGCTCAAGCATTCGATCCCAAGACCCGTTGCCATAGCCCATGGGGAAAACCGTTGTAAGCCGTAAGTTGAACTCTTAACCCCCGTAACCTCAAATTGTAAGCTCTAGAGAGCGGGCTGTCATGGGGCCTGGGTTTTGGCATTATATGTTATGCTGCGCACCTATGCACGGTAGCCCTTTCTGAAACTCTAACAAGCTCTAGACGAAACAGTTTTCAACCCTGAACCCGTAAAGCCTAAATCAGAAGCTTCTACACGACCCAAAGCCCCCTAACCCTAAACCCCTAAACCCTAAACCCTACACCCAAAGCCTGAGTCGCGAGGTGTTGGGCTCTCCCGGTGGAGCGGCCGAAGATGGCTACGAGGCGTTGTTGCTCAAACTCAGGGCTTGCTAAGGATTCAAGACGGATGGGGTTAGGGTTTTCTTACGGTTTTAGAGCTATTAGCGCTTAGAGGCTTAGAATCTGTGGCTCGCGACCTGAATCCCTTTCAAATCCCAATCGCATGCAGGCAGGAGAATCTGTAATAAGACTTTGGGATGCGACGATTTCGTGGTCTGTAGTCCTAAAGCTTTCACCCTCTTTGAAAAGCAACCCAAGGTCCGAAAATCCTAAACCCCCTAAACCCTAAACCCCCTAAACCCTAAATCTAGGGTTCAGGGTCTCCTGTGCCCCTCAGCCGCTTCAGGTGCGGATGCCGGTGCCTCGGCCGTCGTTGAACATCTTGCTTCAATTTTTGGTTTTGGGGTGTAGGGTTTAATGTTTAGGGTATTCTGAGGGAGGAAAGTAATAGTATGCGTTCAGAAGCTGCCCTGCGAGGCGTAAACGCTCATTTCAATTGGTGCTTTTGAGAAGTCTTAACGCATAGCGACCTGTTTGATAAGTTACTGTCCCGGCACTACCCATTGTATGTATGGTAAACCGCACACATGCATGCATGCAGTTAAAAACCAGCGAACCCTCAACAACACCCGAAGCAGCTGACTCACATAAAAGTCGATAGTTGAATCTAAAGCTAAACCCTAGGCCCTAGGCCCTCACCATCTCTAGAAAAAGGTCCTCAACAAAACCCTCAGCAAGGTACCCAATACCCCTTAAATTAAGGAATATACCTTAAATCATAATATTAAGACCCCTATACTTTAAGGTACACCTTCACTCCGTCATTCAACGCGTCTACTTTGCGAGCGGTGAGCGGAAAGCACCCAGCCTGGTGGTAGCTCGGCAGCTGCTAGAGAAGCCCCGCCTTATAGGGAGCGCTGAGGGTTTAGGTTTTAGGGGTAAGGCGATTGCACAAGTCCTGATGCAAAAAGGGGTTTATTAGCATTTAGCTTTGTTGCCATTGCCATAGAACTACAAGGGTTTGGTTTTTAAATATCAGTTGTAGAAATCTGTGGGTTCATGCTTCAGTAGGGATGGATAGCGGGAACGCTGCAGTGCTACGGTTTTAGCGTTGTGCGGGATTTCGAGGTTACGGTGTTGTCTCGCATTGTTTTTTTTTGTGAATTTCTTGTCTAGTATAGTATGAACCCACGGGGTGCTCAGTAACCATGTTGGCATTATGGGTTTAGGGTTTAGGGTTTAGGAGGCATGTAGCTGTCAGCTGTCCTGGCGTGACGTTGCAAGCCAGTTGCAAAAGGAGGCATGTAGCTCATAAGGGAGTCTCAGGTGGTTGATCTAAGGTCCCAGCAAGGGTTCCATCTTTCTTTGGGACTCCCATGAACACTCCGACCAGTACGATTTTATGACTCCAGCGAGCATGCATTGTAGGGTTCATGGTGTTGCATTGGGATTGAATGGATCAGGGCCATTAGGGTTTATTGTTAGTGTTTCAGGGTTTCGGGTTGAATTCCAAATCTTGTGCCCCTGACACAGAGACTTCCTAAACTCAACAGGTTTAGGGATTTTCTGGCATGTATCTTACTAGTGGGACTCAGATCGTGGTCCGAAAGACGAAACCTGAAGTGGTAGAGGGCCCAAATAAGTGCAATTATTATCCCGTACGGCTCCCTAAACTCTAAACCCCAAACCCTTCCTTATTCTATGAGGAGACCAACACCTTGTTCTATTCATGAAGGCCCAGACAGTCGATGCTGAGAGCTAGAGAGATTCCGAGTGAGGAAGATAGAGCCCGTAGTAATTAGACAAGGGTCTTGGGGCACCCTAAACCCTATACCATGAGCATCCATGAGCTATTGTAGAGGGGTTATGTTATTATTCTGGTTAGTTCTATGTAGAAAGCGATCCGACGGACAGTTTTTTGATCGTTATAATGACCTATGACTTTCCATGCTTATTATTATGGTATACTAGAACACATTAGAATATCCTGTGCTATCCTTTTTTTGGTCGTAGATTAGAAAACATTACAACATCCTATATTTTTCCACTCTTATGATAGTGCATTGGAACAAATATTATAACATCCCATGATGTTCCTGTTTATATGATTACCACGATAATAAAATAAATAAGCGAATAGATTATTTATATATATATATATACATCTGTATATGCTAGCCCCACCCACTGAACCAACCTTTCACATGGAATCTTATCAAGTCCAGAAGTTCCAAAACACACATTGAAATCCCGACAATTATTCCAAAAATTCCAAAAACTGCAGAAGTAAGTTTTGGAATTGCGAAATTCCAAAATTCCGAAACGTCTCTGCAGTTTTATGGGGTTTTTGGGTTTTTTGGAATTTCTGGAATTTTTGGCATCTTTGGAATTTTCTGAATTTTGGAACTTTCGGAATTTTCTGAAATCTAGAATTCTGGTATTGGAAAAATTAGTGCGGCAGTTTTTTCTACGAGGATCTTCGCTGTTTTTTGTAAACATACCATTTCTTATATAGTCTCTAGTTTTTCATGTAAGATGTTGGTCCATAGCCTTTACGACCATCAAACCTTTGCATGCCCACACCCCGTATTATATGAGCAGGATTAGATATAGGATGGACACTATAACTAAGAATAGTACTTCTGCGCAATAAAGACTCATATTCATATGTATATATATATATTAATCATAATACTA
>CAJNDV010031990.1:22688-42398 GCA_905221635.1 Symbiodinium sp. CCMP2456 | reverse complement strand
TTTATTAAAGGGACCCTAACATTACTTATACACTGGAAAACAACCTCGATCGCTGTTGCAATGTGCAGTACAATTGCCACTACCACAAGAGCTAGCATGTTCTCTTGCCGCGTTCAGGCAATTTTGGAAAACCCCGCAATGTCCCAAATGTGCGGCACACTTGCCCATCAGAACTTGAAAGCAGACAGCCCGTCAAAGCGCAAAGTAAACAACATTTCCTTCCCTTTACCGCTTTTTTGCGTTGGCGGCGCCTTTGGAGCTTCACCCACGCCTGCAACACAGACTCGTCGTGAGGCATCTAGGGAGAATCCAACCCAGATGCCCGACTCATGTAATGATCGTATTCATATGAACAGCGCACTAAATTTATTGTGTGGCTTGAAGGACACGAAATAAGAGTTGTCGTTTTATGGGGGGGACCCTATCGCTTTACATAAGTTCTGTAACCTACCAGTAGTGCCAGCAAATACAGTCTGCATGCTTCCATGCAAGATTTGGGCTGGATCACGGGTTTGCAAGGGCTTAATCCTTAGGGTGTGGGGGTTAAGGAGCGATTTCGAAGGGTTTAGGAACAGACCTGGAGCTGGGCGGCCAAGAGCATGGCTTCCATGAGGTGGAATTCTAAACAGTTGGCGGTATATTATCTATAAGATTATACTAGACGGTACAATATATATATATATATATGCNNCCCCCCCCCCCCCCCCCCCCGGGACCTACCTTTTGACTCTTTTCAGAACCCTACATCTACGCAGTTTTGGTGTTTTAGGGCCTAACCATGAACTCTATGTCCAAAACCCTTCCCCTAGGGCCCTTAGAGAATTCCTAATTCCTACACCCTAAACCCCTTCCATAAGGTACTGGGGTTAGACCCTGAAGCCCTAGAGCCCATGGGGGCTGAAGGGTTTTAACCCCTACCCCTATACAGACTCTAAGGGTCATTGCTCTATAGGTTATCCTGTATAGTATTTTGTGAGGTGTAGCAAGTACTCCACACAAATTACCGTATAAACCCTAAAGGTTTAGGGTCTAAGGCTAAGGGTCTGGGCCCTACCTTTAAAAGCCCTTACCCCCTATAGAGGATTTAGGGTTGGGAGTTAAGAATTTCCTTATTACCTAGTGTGTTTCCGGAAGCTCCTTCACGAAACCCCAGCCTTTTGCCTGAGGAGCTCACGAGATCGCCGCCTTCCGGTGGCTCAAGCGCGAGTCAGCAAAACAGGCGCGGTGCCCAGCTGTGCAGTGCTGCCACTGTGGCTTTCGAGCCACAGTGGTAGCGGAGCCAAATCGCTCCGGGGCTTTTGTAGTGTAGTGGTTACACTCTAGAGCTGAGAGATTTTCTGCTAGCGCACATGGCAGCAAGCACTCCCGTTGCTGAAGAAGTTCCCGCTCCAGAAACGGAAGACGAGCATCCACCTCCGGGCTTCTCCCCTTCTCTCTCAGCTAGATTTCCAACATCGGCACGAGGCGCTTCTCCGGCTGAACCGTTCTCCGCCGAGGCTGATCCTGCTGGAGATGACGGAGACTATGAGGAGTTCCTGCGCTTCGTTCAGCGCCGAAGACCTGGACCTCGCAGATGTGCTCGGCCTCTCGAAGAAAAGGAAGAAGACGAGCGACCTGAGGACAGGTCAAACGCCGGTCCTCCTCCAAGCTGGGATGGAACCACGAGTTTCAAGGACTACGCCATCCGGGCACGGTTGTGGCTAGCCACCACCAAAACTCGTCCCAAGGCCAGGGCCAGGGGTCCTATGTTGCTGAAGAACCTGACGAGCACCCCGTTTGATGATCAAGCACCTGGCCAAGGACCAGACCTGGATGCAGAAGGAGAACAACGGCGAGGAGCTGATCCAGCTCATGGAGACCAAGGACCTGTACGGCGAAGATGAGAGGGAGGACATGCTCTCCACCTTGGTGAAGATCACCTACGGTCTTCGCAGGGCGAAGGGTGAGGAGCATCGCACCTTTCTTGCGAAGTGGGACAATGCAGTTCGCCGACTCCAAGAACATCGCATCACCTTGCCTCCTACTATCTCGGCTTCCTGCTGACCATGGCCCTCAAAATGAGTTCCGAGGAAGTGAAGTTGCTCCTGAACTACGCGCAGGGAAAGTTGACTCCGCAGGCTGTCAAGGAATGGCTCCGCGTTCACGGGACGAACTTGGATCTCAACAAGGCCGCCACGACCACCTCCGCAGACAAGAAGTCCAGCACGGTGCTCTTGGCCGAGGATGACGACCTTCTGGATTATGAGGAGAATCCGGAAGCCGACGGCGACCTGGAGATCTTGCTGAATGCCATTCACTCCCTGGACGACCCCGAGGAGCAGATCCACGAGGACAGCGGCCAGATCTTCGACGAGGATGAGGTCAAGGAGGTTCTCTCTGCCACGGTGAAGTCGCACGGCAATGGCGGAGGAAAGCGCACGTTCACTGCTGTGAACCAGGCCAAAAAGGCCAAGGAGTTGGCCAGAGGCTATGGTGCAGGCCGCTTCGCTGACCGGAAGTTCGGCAAACCCGATTCCTCCTTTGCGGCCGGCGGCTTCCCTCGGGGCAGCTACAAGGTGTCGATCGAGGCCTTGAAGCGCCGCACACGTTGCGGATTCTGCAAGCAGGTGGGGCATTGGCATCGTGCATGCCCAGCAAAACTTGCCAAGACCGCCCCTCAGCACACCAAGGACGTGAACTTCATGGAAAATGACGAAGCGCTGTTTTTGCACTTCTTGGATTACAAGAAATGCAAGGCCACAGGGCAGCACTCCACTAGCAGCACCGCAATGAGCAGCTCGAACCCAGTGACTACGAGACCCAGGACACCGGGGCCGGCATCCGAGACATTCCCATGCCGTCCGAATCCTCTGGGCAGCCAGTCCAGGAGACCGAGAACCTCAACGACACGGAGCCCGTGCCGGAGGAAATCGAACCACCTCGCGCTGACCTCAAGCGCGAGGCACCCGAAGCCGAAGGCCCGCCTCCGGAAAAGAGGTCTCGACTTCAACTCCTCGAGATCTACAACCTCCAGCTCCAAAGCCTGATCCGACAACGAGCCCGCAAGGAGGCTCGCGCCAAAGACTTCACCGGAAAGGATGAGCTTCGCGGCTTCGCCTTCAACGGGCGATTACTAAAGAAATCACGAATAACCTCCTTACCGGGGCCTACGAGCTTTTGTCTCCCGCTGAGTCCAAGAAGATCCTTGCCACCAAGGGCGACAAGGTGATGAACTCGCAAAGCCAAATGTCGCCGCGTCATGCAAGGTTTCTCCGATCCCTCGGCACTCGAAGTGGACACAACGACTCCGAAGATCCGGCGGGACTCCGTCATCTTCGTGACGCAAGTCCTGGACAGCATGGGTTGGACGCCAGCCTTTTGGACTTCCAGCAGGCCTTCCACAGCGGAGACCCGATTCAGAGAGAGCTCTACTGCCGACAGCCGACAGAAGGCATTGCCCACCGAAGCCAACTTCTTCGACTTCTCAAGACCTGTTATGGTTTGACTGATGGTCCCTATGCCTGGTACCAGCACCTCACTCGCTGCCTCGTCAAGGACTTCGGCTACCACATGAGCCAGTTTGATCCCTGCGTCTTCTACCTCAAAGGCAACTCAAACTCCAACGTCTCCGACCAGCCGCTCAAGGGCATCATCGGACTGGCCACCGATGATATGTTGCACGGAGGGGATGATGAACATTGGGCAATCATCGAGAAGATCGCCACGGAGTACAAGTTGAACCAACAGGGGAAAGGCCGGTTTACCGGCAAGGACATCCAGCTGGAGATGGACGGCTCCATCACCATCAAGCAGGCCTTTTACGTGAACGACAAGGTGCTGGTGAACCAGATCCCTCGCAAACGGAAGCAACAACGGTTCTCCAAGTGCACTCCAGCGGAAGTAGAACAACATCGCAGTCAGCTTGGCATTTTGTCATGGCTGGCTAAAGAAACCCGATGCGACCTCGCAGGCCGGGTCGCTCTCTTGCAGCAGGCGTTCCCAGAGCCCCACGTGGCCGACCTCGTGGAGGGCAACCGAATTGCCGCGGAAGCCCGCAAGCATCAGAACTTGGGGGTGAAGGTGATGCCAATTCCATGGCGACGACTTCGGGTTTCTGTCGTCACCGATGCTGCCTGGGGCAATGCCAAAGATCGGCTCTGGATCGAAGATGGGGAAGATGACTACTGGGAGGAGACCCAGACTCAGTGGATCCGCCATCACCTGACCTCTAGGAGAACGACCTTCCATCCTGGGGCCGCTCCTGACGGTCCAGATCTTCATCACGTTACCCGATTCTCCCGATCGAGTCTGTCAAGGACACTTGGTGTGATGTCAAGGGCACTCGGGTTTTGAGAGAAGAGGGTTGGCATGGACGCACCGTCTTCACAAAGGCCCCCGAGGGAACTTTAGGAACTCCGGCTTCTAAGATTCATAGTAGCCGTGTACAGATACAGAATCTTTGTAGCCAAGCAGGACAAATTGTTCTTTACCACGATAGCCTCAATGGCTACGGTAGCCTCCTGGCGTAGCTACCGTCTCAAGCGTACGACTGTCGACACCTTAGCCGCTGAGGGACAAGCTTTGCAGGCTGGTCTAGGATCTGTCCACTGGCATCGGCTCTTTATGCTAGAAGCCTTTCACGGTATGATGAACCCTTCGGACTGGCGCCGCGAGACAGCTAAGCTGCCGTTCATGGCCGCCGTGGATTCTAAGAGCTTGTATGATGCCGTTGACAAGTGCTCTAGCACGGTCGCCTTTGCAAGCGACAAGCGTACAACCATTGATCTGGCGGTCAAAAAAAGTGACCTGTCAGATACCGTCGGAAAGATCCGATGATGGGTGGATACAAGATCAATGCTTGCCGACCCCCTAACCGAAACTAAGCCAGGTCACTACTTTAGGCACGTTGTCAGTACGGGGCACTGGGCCATAGTAGAGGAGGGTCGTGCCTTGCAGCAGAAACTGCTGGAACGCACCGGCAAGCACGAGTCCTTTTTCTTTGTGTTTCGTAATAGAGAGTGTTGCCGGTGTGTTTCCAAGCTCCTTCACGAAACCCCAGCCTTTTGCCTGAGGAGCTCACGAGATCGCCGCCTTCCGGTGGCTCAAGCGACGAGTCAGCAAAGCAGGCGCGGTGCCCAGCTGTGCAGTGCTGCCACTGTGGCTTTCGAGCCACACTAGAGATCTCTACATCTACATGGGTTTTGGTACTTAGAGCTAACCATGAACTCTGTGTCCAAAACCCTTCCCTTAGGGCGGTTTATGGGCTACTATATCTACAAGTTCCTACACCCTAAACCCCTCCCGTAAGGCCCTCGGGTTCAGGGTTTCAGGTTCAGGGCCTAAGGTTTAAGATTTAGGAATTACCTTATAGGAATTATCCCATAAATCCTAGCCCCTGCCCCTATACAGACTCTAAGTATTATTACTTTACAGGTTATCCTATCTGGTAATTTGTAGGGTGTAGCAATTCCTCTACACAAATTGACGTACAAACCCTAAAAGTTTAGGGTCTGGGGCTTATATAGGGTTTGGGCCCTCTAAATTTTCTTTAAAAGCCCTTACCCCTTTTATAGGATTCAATAGTATAGTACAGTAAAATAGAAAGCATAGCATAGTGAAGTATATTATACTGAAAAGCGTATGGTATAGTACAGTATAGTATACCATTAGCGAAGCATGGTACAGTCTAGTTTAATCTAGTATAGTAAAGTACAGTGCAGTATATAATATAGAATACTATAGTATAGTATAAGATAATTTAAATTGACCCTTGCGTCGCTGCGTCGCTCTTTGGCTCCAGCATTTTAAACAACCTAAGTTCTAAGCCTCGGGTTTGCAGGGTTAAGGGCTCCAAGGTAAGCAAGCTGCTAGGGTTTCAAGTTTAGGGTTTAGGGTTTAAATTAAAGCTTAGGGTTTAGTAGGGTTTAGGGTGACTTCATAGTTACGGATATTGCGCGTGTATATTATACAATATACTATACAGTATACTATATGGTATACTTTCAATCCGACTATCCCACAGGCATGCAATCTACTCTTTCTAGCACACAGCCATAATCGGGTTATCGCTTTATGGGGGGACCGTGTCGCTTTTCATGGTTTGGTGCCAAAACATAACATAATGTCTATTTTGTTCCTGCGCTAAGTAACGGAAATTTAGTCGGGCGCTCATATGGTATATTCTATCGCATGTCTGCCGCCCCTGTGCAACTTCTGTTGCAGTTATGTGAATCTGTATATCGCATTATGCTGCAAACTACTGCCCCAAACATGCTCATCGTGTAGTGTAGGCCGATAACTTCCAACAGCATGTTGGCCTTGATGCCCATTGCATCTTGTATCACCTGGGACGTCTAAAGGATGCCAGTTTCCAATTTTAGGGGAATCCACAAAGAGGGTTCCAATGTTTAGGATTTAAGGGTATTAAGGGTTTAAGGATCAAGGGTTTAGGGCACAAGGATTTAGGGTTTCGGGTTTAAGGATTTGGGGTCTAGGGTTTAAGGGTTTAGGGTTTAGGACCAAGCACCAAGACCTAATCTCTAAACTCATGGGTTTGCCAGGGGCATGGCCCCCAAATTACGTCCTTTTTGGCAATTCTTGGGGACTGCTGGGGGCTGAAAAAAACTTGGTAGGGCTGATGTGGACCTTCTTGGATTAGGGTTTCAGCGGTTTAGGGTTTCGGGTTCTTAGTTGTTACTGAAGATTTCACGGCTCAGCCTCCGAGGCATTTGAAGGCGGCGTACTAATTTCGCCTACAGACATGGAACTCCACATAGACCCTTTAGTGAGAGGGCAGTCGCCTTTGCAGGGCTATCTGCTGTCAAATCTCCCTGACTAAAACCTTAAAATCCTTTGGCCAAGTTTGAAGCCTCTACATTCTACATTGGCTTCTGGATGGGCAACCCTGTGAAACTCTATATAACCCCATAGAGACCCCTCTAAATAACCCGTACAAACTACTGGACTCTTCAGGTACACAACTGCTGCCACAGGTGCTGTTACCTTAGGCGACGCAGCATCGCTTGCCATTGCAGTGACGCCCGGCTCCTGCTCATTCAGTGCATACATATGAGCTATAGTGTAGTTTGCTAGTATCCACCTTCATGCCCCGTATAGCAGTGCCCCACGTAATTCCCATAACCCCTTTTTGAGAGGTTTAGACGACGGTTGCTCAACTTTTAGGAGGATCTCTGGGGGATCACATTATTTTGGGGTCTATATTAAGGGAAACTACCATATACAGACCCAAAGGGTGCATCTGGTGATGTAGTATGTATTCAGGGCCCAAAGAGTTTTCCATATACCTACTTTGGGGTTCCATCGCCTGCAAAGTTCCAGCCGAGTCTGTGACGCCATGTGACCATGGGTTGCCTACGCCTACGCAGCTTCATGGATTCTGGCTGGAGTTTTCCAATTGAAATCTACCGTCTCCGTGCTGACACTGTGTATCACATCGTGACAATCGCACCCGGTGATTTTCGGTTAGCTACACAGCTACAACTAAGGAGCTCGCGCGTTGGATGGAGGGGATCCAGAACGAATGCAACACAAACGAAGGCCTCGAACCAGGGATCAGCGCGCACCTCGGTGAGTGCTGCTGCGTCGTCAGCAAAAGTTCTGGCACACCGGCAAGTTTCGTCCGACACACGACATCAGCAAGTCAGGGTTCCAGGCATCCATCGTTGTGAAGCGCCTTGCTGGGTCTACCCTCAGGAGACCAGCAAGAAGATCCTTTGTGCTGAGCAGGATCGGGGCTTCACGCACGTGTGTTCTGCTGTCATCTAACAGGGCGGGCTTCAGCAGTACAATTTTGAGACGGCGATGTGCAAGCTGCCAAGAACAATCCTGACACCGACGATGACGGCTTGGCCTTGAAAGCTACATACTCCTGCTGTGGCCCTGAACACTATATCATGAAATTACAGGTTTCAGCTCTCTACTCCTACAAACACCGGTAAGTGCACTCGCACTCTTTTGTGCTCGGCACTTGAGATGGTATGGCGATTCATTCAACCAACACAGCACGTGTAAAGAGCATATGCCAGCAAAAGTAGTTAAAACATCCCAGCAGACACTTTACCCCCTCCCTGTGCACTTTGCATCATGCTACAACTAGCCTCCACCTCCACCTCCGCACATCGATTCTTCATCTTGACCCCAAGTCTGCTTGTCCGCCAACAATTGGGCAACATCCTCGATGCCCCCCTGCACTCTGACTGTCCTTCGCCCGGTCCGTGACGAAAGCCGGCGTGGTGTAAACCCCACTTAGGATCTTCTTGAAGAGTTGCTGGATGTCTGCATCCTCACGGGGCTCAAACAGAAAGCCCCTGGGTAGTCACATCAAGGAGGTCCTCAAATGGCAACTGGCCGCACATCATGACCTCAGCAGGCTGTTCCAACACAAGCGCTATGTCTTGTTTGTCGTCTTGTTCGTTTTGTGGAGTAACCTAGGCGGGTTGTGCTTTCTTTGTTTTACATCTTTTTGCCATTCGCAGCGAGCCCTAAAAAACTTAAATCCCTTTTCTATGGCATGCATTGGCACGCCTCTGTTGTCTCAGAAGCTCTCGGGCGCGCTGCATGATTCGCAACTTGTAGCCCTTTGCCAATCAACCTTTGTGTGGAAATCCCACACATGATCGATAGTCTTGTATTGTACTTTCCCTAAAGGGAAGACTTATCATAACACTGGGTCGTTACACACCGTGAGCATCCGTGTTGTGATCGTGATGGGCAATCTTCTGAAACTCTGATTTTTTCGGTGGTTGTAAGGTGTCGCTTAACAAACTGCCGATGCGAACACGCGACCACAACGGGTGTGCGATTATCGAAAGATATCGAAAGCTTGGTTTGTAAGCCGCTGCGGGGGCTTGCCAAACAACATGCTCACTTAATCTCTCAGAAGCCTTTCAGGATCCGGTGTCCAACAGTGACGTTAACGCAGAATACAGTACTGGGTGGGTTCCGTTCAATCACCTACCTCATCCAAATAGTTACACCATGTTACAGCACCCCACGTACATATGCTCTCCGCAAGTCGAGTTCGCACGCCTCGCAACCAACCTTGTGATCATCTACATCTAGAGCTCTTTCCATTTCCTGAAGCCCCTGAACGTATCGATTGGTATCGATGCTCCCGTCCGACATTACGCACTTTCTCACCCAAACTACATACATCAAGGTGTCAGGTGCGGACACACGCTGAGGTCCTGGCATACAATGTCACTCCCAAGCTCCAAAATTTGCAACTGGGCGGAACATAACCTGAGGCGCTTTAAGTGGGACTCTAATCTGGGCAAAAAAATTGCGCCCCTAAGCTCCAAAAACTTTTTCATCCCTAAACCACGAGTCTCAGCCCGGAGCCTTCACCCAAGATGATCTCTGGAGCTACGTAGCCTTACTGTCAGTGGCTAAGCAACGGATTCCAACACCTTTTGATGGTTTACGGCTTACCCAATCGCTCACACTCAGAGAAGCCGGGGGAGGTTGGTGCCTGTTTTGCCGCCTAGCTGGCACCGTACGCGACACGTTGCAGGGGTCAAATCGAGGCAGATCGGAAGGTTAAACTCGGCGCAAACACGCACGCTTTCACACACCACAGTAAAGATAACCTGGTATCCCCAACCTAATAGCTGGAAGCATATGCGGCGTGTGCTGCACCACGGCTCTATGCATCTCAGTATTGGTACCGAGGGTGGCTGTAGGTGTAGAGCTTTGAACTAAAAGTATCGGGGATCCTTGTCATTGTTCTGACATGCCGCTCAGTCCAAGGCTGCCTTTGTGGAGCTTATTCTCCGAAGAGCGCACCAACATCCCAAAGAGGAAGGATGCCAATGCCAGAAAAAACAAGGAAGCAGCAAGAGAAGCAGGCGAGAGAGAGGGAGAGGGAGGGAGAGGGGGGGAGAGGGGAGAAGGGGAGAGAGAGAGAGAGAGAGTGAGCGGTGCCCTCATGTATCTTGTTTCCCCACTCGAGGGATGACGATCCGTCTGATTGATTTTGTAGGTGGCACTCTCTCCTGGCACGCTCATCGTACTTCTGTTGTATGCGCGGGTTTCTGCTTCGCCTGCTGTATTCTAGATCGACATGCACCTGTGTTTTGTTGATCCCGCCCTCGTTTCTCTTCAGCTCTCGCCTGTTCATATCTGCACCCAGCCATGACACTGTTGCATTGGTGATCTTAAAGAGCGCTTCCAGGACTGTACTGCACAAGTCTTCGCGACCAGGCCTGGACTCGTTACGCAGAGCTCTGTTCTCCCCATGCTCTTTGCTGGGCTGGTGTAAAGACCCAGACACGCTCGAACTCCCAAAAAGCAACAAGTCTCCGTTTGGGCTCAACCGTGCACCCGGGCCGCCCGAGCCCCTCACAGCTTGTGCCACATTGTGTGACGAGAATCTCCGAGAAGTGCTGCGGCAGGGCCGAAAGCTGCTTTGTCCACAGTGCTGAAGCGAGTCTGGGGCACAAGTCGCAGAAGCTGGGCAGCAAGCGTTGCTAAGGCCAAAGTCGCAGATCTTGAGGAGCTTGTGCCTCACAGTGACAGGGGAACAATTTCGAGAATCAGCTCTTGCATGACATCCGTTGGCTAAGATCGGCACTCGTCAAGAAGCACGTTCTCGGGCTTCAAGTCCTCGATCCAAACTGCGTGCAGGCCCCCTGCCCAACATTGCACGGTCTGATCCTGCAATCAGTCGTGCTGAGGCAAATTAGCTTCCCACGCGGTGCACGATGCGGAGTTCGTGGAGGTGACTTGCCTGGCATGGTGCTCGGAGCATGAGGTTTTCGGCACGCGTTGTCAAGGACCTGATTTGGGAGCCTGGTCCCGTCAAACTGTCCGAGCGCCCTGCGCCAGCGATCAGCTGCGCGCTTCCGGTTCCTGACGCAGTGGAAGTGGAAGCTCTAGTGTATTTAATATTTAAGGTCTAACGTGACTGGCAGCGCGCTGGATGTTCCAGACAAGGCACTGCGATGCGGTGGCTCTGGACAATGTAGTTGCGCAGGTCACCGCCGGGCGCAAACTCCATGACCAAAAACACCCTCGGAAGAAAACAGAACTGGCTTTCTGGAACGGGGATACCGGCCAACTCACTCGACAAAGTCGGCAACAAACGAAACTAATTCCAACACTTCTTCAGGCAACATCATCTTTGATCACAGAGGGCGGCCTGTTTGTCGGGAATATACCAAAGGCAGGGCGTCTAGTGATAGTTACGTGACGTTACCAACGCCTGCAGAGACGTGCAACGAATCGAACACTTGTCACGTCGCTGGCGCTGCCAGCGTTACAAAGACACGAGATCTTGTGACAATTTCGGACGGTCAAGGCTCTTCAAAACCGCAAAACCACAACGACAGCGAGAGGGAGGGAGGCAGGGAGAGAGCGAGAGAGAGAGAGAGATAGGACAGACAGGTTGCGAGCTTCGGCGCCAACAAGACAAGCGTTGCATGGGACTCGGGACGGGACCATGGGCTACACCATGCTACACCACAGCATGCCAGTTGAGAGTTAAGGAGATGGTTGGGGACGAATTTTGCCAAGTCTACAGACCGATCCGTCGCTCTTTCCCAACGTGACGCGGAACGTGCGCCGGCATGATGCAAACAACCAGCTAAGGTGCTTACTGTCCGCACGACATGGCAGAGTTACTCCATGCTTGCAGCACCAAATTAAAAGGCCTGCTGCTCGGCCGTGGCACCCCCGACCAAACCCCAGAAAGCCCGGTGCTGAGCCAGCGCTTTGCCACGTCAGCCCCGTACCACGCAGTCCATGAGGTTACTAGGAAACACAGCACAATCATTCCACAAACTGGGCCCAAACCGCGAAGACTCTCTCAGAGGCTCTGGCTGCTCCTGGGTCTTGATCACCTCCAAGAGGTTCACCACGTTGGGGTGGTTCCTGAAAATCTGCCCTTTAGAAGCTTGCATCCAAGTCCACTCCACAACCACAACCACCTCTCTCTGCAAAACGCACAGGAAACTACATCTACGACACGGCTATCGGGGCTTCAGTGCCCAGAACTTGTTTTTGGATGATGGTCCATGGTGGTCGGGCCTGCTCAGCTCCAAAAGCTGAATCTCCCGATCAACTCGCTCCCAGTCATCAGGCTGGCACCAATGCATGCAAGGTTCACGGTTCACGTAAGGCAACAAACCACTCCCGTATAGTTACTTGTCCTGCCTCCTGGATGATTTTCTTTTCAAGAACCTTCACAGCGACGGAAAGGTCTGTGTGGCCCCTCACGCCCACACAGACCTTTCCGAAGGCACCGTCTCCTGCAGAGCGCATCTTCATACGGCAAGGCATGTGGACCCATGAGAGATTGGGAGTTGGAGAGATCAAGCTCTTGTCAGAGATTGAGCTGGCTTCAGCAGTAGAAAGTTTGAGATCTCCGAGGTGGAGGTTTGGGAGGTTTGGGAATCAGAGGAAATGAGGGCATTTGGGGGGCATAAGGCTATCTGAAACCTAGAGACGAGGTTCGGTGGGCACGAAACAGAAATGCCGAAAGTTCAGCTCAGGGATGAAATCACGGCCACAAGCTCTCAAACTTTCAGCCTCATCAACAAGTCAACTCCAAAACGATCGAACGTTTAACCTCCCGACATTGTTCAATCTCTCGTATACTGCCAGTTGTTCAATGCGATGCGAAATTCAGCGTGGTCTCGCCGTTTGGGCGCATTCCATGGACTCGCAGGCTTAATCACTCAATCTCCCGCACTCTTACGATAACCTCCTCGCTAGGGAATGAGGCACCCTACATGTAGGGGGATATGGGGTATCTGACTACCTCATCCCCTGCGAAGTTCTCAGACTCCACGCCTTGCTTGTGGTGGTCTCGGATCGAACCAGGGAGATAGAAGTTGTACACTTTGAGTCAAGGACAAAATTTCCGATGATGAGGTGGATCGGGCGCAACTGCGATTTAGATCTTGCAAAAAATCTGAGAAGGGCCTAGCACCCGTCTAGAGTCTAGAGCATGGAACGCTCTCATCACCCCATTCTATGGACCGGGTCCTAGGCTGGCGCCCAACGTGTAGCCTGGTTCCAGCTCAGCTCTCGCTCCCTCCACGCATTCTTAAAGACAAAAAACATTGGGCTCTCTGGGTGGCTGGCCCGGGCATTGCGGCGTGGATGATGCCACCTTCAGCGGTATAGGGTTCAGGGAGGCAGGGGTTGATACACTCTCACTAGGTACTGCAACCGACTCAACCAACCGGGGCA
The DNA here is from genome assembly GCA_905221635.1 of Symbiodinium sp. CCMP2456. Classification (NCBI taxonomy): domain Eukaryota; class Dinophyceae; order Suessiales; family Symbiodiniaceae; genus Symbiodinium; species Symbiodinium sp. CCMP2456. The sequence continues at coordinate 29,207 of CAJNDV010031990.1, read as the reverse complement.
ACCAGTCACATAGATCATCCACCAGGTCTGGACTCCGAAGAATTTTGGGATCTCAGTTTCGGGATGCTTCGAGAAGGACTTCTGGCGCTTGCCTTTTCCCATCAACCCTGCAGAATCTCTCTGCCTCCAGTCCGGGAGGTGGAGCGTCAGTGAGACTGGCCTCCCACTGCAGGCGTGACGTGTCTGGCTTCACGCGCATGGCTACGCCTATGGAAACCCTGCGACCACGCTTTTGGCTCCCGCGGTACTTCTGTCTGAATTTGACGAGGACCCATTCCATGTCATCATGGCCCAACAATCATGACAGCCAACATGCCTACTACATCACGATTGGTGCACGCCGCTCTCTCACTCCTCTGCGTGTCATGCGTTCCCATGTGATTTCAGGATGGTGTCCTTGTAGACTCATCTTTGTGTGTGACGCGCGCAAGCTCGCGCAATCTTACTATGCCTGGACTTGCGGCAACACGGCGTCTTATGTGCAGTATGTATACGTTTCAGGCACAACAACCTCCACGCGCGATCCGTTTGTCATGGCGCTTCCGCGACATACCCATGCCTTTGCTGCCATAAGCCGAAATATGAAACCACTACGGTCGCGCAGTGATTCAAGGGTCCTTTCAACCCAGCAGGTGCCGCAAACCTGGCTATACAATCTGCAACAATCTGCAACAGAAACAAGACCACGCACACGTCTACGTTCTGACAGGAAACAAGCAGGAGGAACGGAATGTTTCCCGAAGCACCCCAGATTACCACCGAGCGCGAGTGGCACATAGGCAATTTTGAGTTTCTTCAGCTCCAGAAGAACGTTTGTTTTGCACGTCCACTGCTTGGCCCCAGGCAGTCGTACTGCTCCCAGGTTTCACCCGAGCCTGCAAGCACACATGCAATATAGAACTGTATGTACACAAACAAATAAAAGGAAAAGTCATACATACAACTATAAACTAAAGACTAAAGACAACAATAATCTGCTGACCCCAACGGGACGGCGCCCGTGGCCAGTTCCTTTAAGCGAGAGTAAGAATACGCCACTTCAAAATGCATTCCTCAGTGCCTTACTTTACCAACACGCTAATTGGCTGTCTTGTGTGCAAAGCAAGGTGAAAGCCAATCAAATAGGAAATACAAGTGTATGATGGGCGAGTTCAGCAGTTCACTCTCTTTAAGTACACGTGTTAAATGCAATGAGAAGGAGCTGCGGTAACCTGTGGGCCAGGCTGTTGAAGACTATGAACTACAGTCTAATTTGAGTTCTCTGGGTTGCTGCTTAGTTGCTGGCGCAGACAGCTCAATTGCCCCCGAAGGGGTCAAAAGCGGTGTCCCGCGCCCCTAGGATAGGGACTCGGGACTCCAGACATCTCCAGACCATTGACCTGCAACAGAAGACATTCACAGGTGTGCATGAAAGTGCTTCCACTGCCTTGGCGTTCTGCAGCTGCTCTCCATGCGCAGTCGCGTCCACGGGGTTCTTTTTAACTAACAGAAAAAGCTCTCTCCCCTTCTCAATTAGCGACAACCTGTCGGGGCACGTGTCGGCCCAACCAAAGTTCGCCCAGCGAACATCACACGTCACAAAAACATGCGCAACATGGCTCGTCGTCTGTACAGGCACGGGAGCACTGCCATAGTTCTAAAGCATGAATGGCATTAACTGCAGCGAAACAATTTGGCGAGGTTGCTGATCACGCCACAAGCAGACAACCGTCGGAATCTTGAAACTCCATGCTTCACGGGCTACCGTTCTCAACAGGGTGCATTGCCAAAGGGTAGCGATGCGAAGAGGACGCCCAAGAAGACCACTTGGCCAAGCAGACTTTCTGGAATTGTGAATTCGCATCGAGGGCCTGTCTCGCTATGGCCCTACAAAGCCTCGGAACAACAGGGAATGTTTGTTGCCATATTTTGCCTATTCGAGTCTTGCCCTTTTCCTGCCGATGAACGCTTGCTTTCCAGTCCACCGGTGACCAATCCGCAGTCCTTCCAATTTCGTCTGCACTGCTTCGATGTCCAGCAATCTCTCGGCAGCTGCAGTGCGAGCTTCTTGCTTCCGCTGCCGGATTTCTTCCGCAAGAAACTCTTGCCCATCGCAAAAAACACGGAAAGCAGCTTCCAGGTGTTGCCGATTTGTTCACAAGGCATCTCGATGATATTTTTCTTGGACATCAACAAGCCTTAGCAGCATACAGTCACGCGTGTAAAGTACAGACGCTCAGGGCTTGTTGCTTTGACGTATCGCCCCCGCTCCTTCCTGACCATAGAACTCAGGCACGAAAGATCGTCCCTTTCCAAGACTACTTTCTGCTGAAGCTAGTCGGGGAGAGCGATCCATGCAAACTCCTGTGCCGGAAATCCCCACACCAAAGTCCAGGCACTGTCATCAACGTCTGGCATGAATGTCAAGCTCCGCATATGTTGCCACTGTTAAGGTTCAGCTGTTGCCTCCAAAGCTCCCTATACGAGCCGTCAAGGTACCATCTTGCAAGATCTGCTCGGAAAGTGTCATGGGGCCCTTCACCAGGTCCCCGAGAACACCCAACGCCATATATATTTGTGATTCGAGACATGGGCGCGCACATGCCTTATGCACCTGACAAGCTGCAAGCCTTAAGCTTAAACGGCAGCGTGCACAGCGTTGCCAGAAAAGGGTGCGAGCTGCTGCTTGCGGCATCTCCAGCCTGGAAAGCCTTCACCGAGCACCTGAGGCACACCCATGCCACTGCCGACAGCTGTTTCATGTTCTGAAGCATCTTCAAACTACAGCACAGAAAGGTCTCAAGAGAAACTCAGGGGCTCACGTGGCCCCAGCCGGGCAGTCCTCCTCCCACCCTTCTGCCTGCCAGGAATGCTTCACATGGAGAGATCAAAAAAACTGCACCAATGCAAAAAGAGCCATTCACTTGTGTAACATTCTGATAGCGAGGGTGGGCAAGGGTGGCAGTGGCGGTGATTGTGGGTGCTGCTGCAGTCGCAATGACGTATTGTCACAGTCTCTCCGGCAGTTGCAAAAGGAACGGCTGTCGAAGACTTGTAGTTCAAGCCGCGTATTCCTAGTCCGTCGCTGTCGAAGCCGTATATAGTTGTAGTCTCACCTGTAATCGAGGTTGCAGTCACCGTCTCTGTCAGAAACGTTTTGGTGGCGGTAGTGGTGATGGCAGCATCACGGCCATGGTAGCCGTGTGGTAGCAGCAACCGAAATATCATGAGGCTTGTCATGAGGCACTACCACGCACTCAGCCTCAGAAAGTGTCAGTAGAAACGTGCACGCAAGAATGGCAAGACTGTTCGCATGACAGCAGCCCATCTTCGTCTATCATGAAAGCCTCCATTTGGGCGGTCCTGGCACAGTCGCTGCATTTCTCCGCACAAACTCTACAGATCTCTAAAGTGAATACTGCGCTCCCTGAACCTGCCTGTTCTCAATCTCCCGACGGTGCATGTCGCGGTGACCTGACCATGCTACACGAGTGTACCAGCTTCCGAGCATGGCGGCTACAGAATGTCCAATCACATCCCTCTCGGTGTCGCGCCCTGGATAGTCTCAGTCGCCTCCAGGTCCTTGCGGTGCTGGTGTTTCTCAGCGAGTTCAGCGACGTGCTGGAACACAACTGATGTCGAAGCGTCCACATAGCCTCGGCAGCAAAGACACAAAGGTCCCAGAGGCGTGAGACGCACGCATGGCCGAGGCAAGCCTATATAGGACAGGACTGCAGCGACTGCAGGCAGGGGGCACTGGATGCTAGCTGCGTTGGCATCCACCTTCTCTGCCAAGCTCTGCAGCTGCTCGCGCAGGCTGCGCATGTCCTCGTCCATCTGACCCCTCCAGCTATCCTTTTCCAGATGCGGGGCCCAAGCCATATCACAAACCGGCTTCATGGAGGCGTCGGCAGCCTTGAAAGCCTCCATCTCCGTGTCGTAAGGGACTACCATCTTCTGGGCAGTGTCCGTCTTGGAGGCATCCAGGTCCAAGCCGGGAGGGCTGGAGGAATCAGTGTCTGCACCAGCCTGGGAACCAGGCAAAAACATCTTCTTCTGCACCTCCTGCGCAATTAGTACTTGAGCAAGTCAAAAAAATACTTATTCAAAGACGGCCGGCAGACCTACAAAATCTCGGGCACTAAGACATTCACCAACCAATGCAGCTCCAACATGCACGGCACGACAGGCAAGGAATCTACGCAGATCGGTCCTGAGCTACCACTTCTGCTGCGAACTTCTTCATATCAGCCAAGACTTGCGACAGGTCCGCCATGCAAGCATCATTCAAAGTTGCAAAGATTGCGTTCGTGTAGTTCAAGTCCTCACGGACTTGATCGCACTGCGCGGCAGCATCTTCAAGGCTCATCTTGGCACAGACTTTGCTCACCAAGGCCAGGATGCTGTCGCTGTTCCGATGGCATGCTTGCATGGCTTCGAAGAAGAGCTCCTGATTGGTCAACATTGTCAGGTCTACTACGGGAGCTACGGTCACAGAGTCTCTTTGGATGCCGCGCCGAGCCAAGCTACTCAGCTATGTCGGTGCACCCCTCGAGCCACCATTCGTGGGAGCATGTGGGAGCCTAAGGCCGCGACACGCAATCTCTCAGTCGCATTTGAGATATACGGGAATCGCAAGTCGGTGCGCGCAGTTCTTTTGAAGCTCTCAGTGCCGATTTCTTTGTAGAGTGGTCTTGCTGCGAATCAAACTTTTGCATATTCAGAACGACTGGTGCTGATCGAGCGGGGGCGGGCTTTGGGACGGTCGTGAAATTCCTTCAAGTGCAGGACGTCAGAGCCATGAGCCAATAGTCGAGATACCTTAAGCCCTGAATATTCGGCAGTCTCCAACAAAGTCAACGCTAAAAAAGCCAGTCCCGATCTGGAAAGCATCAGGAGCATAAGGATTGAAAGGGCATTTTACCGACTATTGAGGGTTGAAGGTTGCGGTTTCAACAGCGCACAACAGCATAATAGCTAGCCTGGACAGCTTGTGAATGGGAAGTGGCCAACGTTTCGTGATTGATTTCGCTGACCAACACTGACCGTTATATATGCCTAGTCTCGCTCTCTCCACAGGCTTCAGCGCAAGGCAACAATGAAGGATCAGGAACCATGAAGGAGGAAAATAGCTTACGAAGGCTGACGAGTCTTGCTGGATGTCGGAGAGCTTTACTCGCAACAAAACGCTGCTTCGCAAAATGCCCAGGTGTAAAGCTCATCACGTTCTCGGATATGGCGCTTCCTTTCAGAATTCCGGTTTTTCCATCCTCAGCTGTACTTTCAGAGCTGCTGCTGACGCGCCAAAGGCTCACCGAGTGAATTCCGGTGGCCATGCGGCTTTTTTGGAAGGCCAGCATGTACTGTGGCGGTAGACAGCGGAGCGGACGCATGACAGGTCGACAGCCAGATGAGGCTCGGGCTTCGCCGCCGCCCATAAGGATCAGCTTTGTTGTCTTGGGATCCGGATTTAAAGGCCTGCCATGTACATTACACCGTGAGTGACACAGCGAATCGTTCAACGAACAAGGACTTCCAACCCATTAGGACGACTGCAGCACTCGTACGCAAGTGCAGCAAGAACAACTTGAAGACATCGACGGTTAGCCAAGATGCGAAGATGCGTGGCCACTACCGAGGCAATTGGTGCCTCACGATGTAAAGTATCTCACCAGACACGCTATGCATTCGTTACATGCTGCACATATATACGAACTCTATGCAAACTGGGCATAGTCGACGCTGCATATGATATGGCAAGAATATAACTGCTTGGCCCAAGGCTTTCGTAGTGCCCACAAGCACTGCCCAAGCCTGCAAGTGCACAGGTGTAATTCAAAACTGTACTTTCTACACAAATCGTTGCCGTTTTCTGAAACGAGACTTTAAGAAGATGCAATTTCTTCACATGGCGTCTTCAGTAGCTGGCAAACGCACTACACAGCTGTGTTGTGCGCACACCTCAAGGTGAGTGCAAACGAATACGAAAAACAAGCGTATTCTGGGGCGAATTCATTTCGCTCATGTTGAATTTAATTCGTCTCTCGGCTTCTAGCCGAGAGGCATCCAAAACAAGCAGACCAGGCTCTGGTCTCCTTCCCCTTCCCAAATCGGAAATTTCTCGCACACCCCCGCCCCCCGTCCCCTGACGTCCCCTTCTGGGATCCGTGGGACCCTGGGCCCCCTTCAAACCTCCCTTTGTTTTGCTGCACCAAGTTGACACAGGAGATGGGCACGTTACATCCCGCGTTGGGCCAGCCCGGCTGCCGAGGGGGCGCGCGCAACAATGTACAATTATGGAGACCAAACTGTGAACCAGGCTGCTACTGAAAACAATGGTAGAAACAGTTTTCTGGTGGGTCGCTACTGTTTATATATGAGCCTCCTGTAAGCAGTATGCGGATGTAAACCTCTTACAAGAAACTCATAATTAAGGGAACCTACCCACCTGCAACTTGATACGGACCATAGTCTAATTTGAGTTCTCTGGGTTGCTGCTTAGTGCCTGGCGCAGCTCGGGACTCCAGACATCTCCAGACC
>CAJNDV010031990.1:11018-22588 GCA_905221635.1 Symbiodinium sp. CCMP2456 | reverse complement strand
GGGGGGGGGGGGGGGGGGGGTCTGCTACGGAGGTTCATGACAATGATGATGCTGATGGTGCACGGCCCAGTGCCCTCAGGTCAGTGTGGCAGTTCAGCAAAAGGCCCAAAAACCGCGGCAGCAGAGTCAGCAATGGATCCGCCATCTGAGGGGATGGACTTCTTACTTTTGATGGAGTTTGCACCAATTTCTGTGTCACGTGAGGGCAAGTCTTCTCTACCGTTGCCATGATGAATCCAGCCCAAGAAGAGGGGTGACTTACACCGGCCTTCGTAAAACATGACACAAGCGCGGAAGCTCAAATTAGACGTTGCTCGTATTGGTAGGAACCATCTAGCAGTATTATCAAGAACCCATGGTGCAATGACAATAATGTTGCCAACGCCCATTCAGCCAAGGGACTGATTGAAGCGCTGAATGCAATCCAGTGCTGTCGGGGCCATCTTTTATCCAACAAGGCGCACAAAGCGGCCCATGGCCCTTTGAGCCGGATGGGCAGTCGAATATTCGGATGCCTGTGTCATCTTTACCCCAAAAGCTGGAAGGTGGCGCGACCCACATGCGCACGCATACCATGCCTGATCCACCGGCGGAGCAGCCATTAGCCTGCATCGCAGATTGCGTTCTCTACTCGATTGCTGGAGGCTGGAGCTGCCGAGTGCATATTACATTTCTTCGCAGCATCGACTAGTACTACTGTACCAGCCTTGGCACCAGCCTTGGCAGGTTTGCGGCGGCGATCGGAGGGACCTCCAACAGCCGGCAGACATGGTTTTGAGGCATGGCAGCTGCTGAAAATGCATGCTCTCTTGGAGGTTTCGGGCCAACCCTCAAAATGTTGCACTCCGCCGCCTCCCCACAAGACAATCAAGAACTTGCATCATAAACCCTAGTCACCCTGGCGAAATTACGCCCCAAACTTTTTCACAACGGCCATTTCTTCAAAACACGTTTTGCCGGCACTGTATTTAATTGAACCTTCAAGGCGAGTTGCCATGGAAAAAGGGCTGTGCGTCGGAGAGGCATGATGTTTCGGTGGGCTTGCCGTCTCTGGCGAGTTTGGCAGCGGCATCTCAATGATGATCGGCCGCAGCTTCGCAATGGCCCTCAACAGGCGCGGCCGAGACTGCTGCGCAAGTCATCTTCAGAAAGCAATTCAGCACAAATGAAGGTGCCCAAATTGTTGAAGCAAGCTCGTGTCAGAGAATGCGCATGGATCCGCAAGATGCAAGTACGCCAAAACAGCATCAAAGCCAATGCTTGAAGGTTGCAAGTTATTAGGTAGCTTAGTGTCACAAACTTTAGAGTGCTGCTGCAAGCCCGTCGTGCCGAAAACTCCATTTTCATCAGGCAATAACTGTCTTCTATTTGGCCTTGCTGTGATGGATAGTGATTGCAACCCCAATGAGCATTGAATCTTCAAAAGCTCCGGGCAGTAGCAGCCACATCACTGTCGTCAGGAGCGTTATGACCTGGGCGTTAGCCAAAGTCTCGCAGACTTCACCGAAAACAACGAATAAGAGCCAAATGGGTTGAGTTTGCTTTCAAGAGAGTCTCTATAATAAGTGTAACTGCAAAGCCTGAAGCAAACTGCAACCTTGGCTTTTTGAGGCCTAACAACCAAGGCCAGGCTCCAATTACAAGTCGAAGTGCAAAGCCTCCACCTCAATCCCTGTTGCAGCCGGACTGCTGTTGGTCGGTGCAGCAAGCGCCAGATCTCCATGAGCCTTGTCAGAGCCAGGGCTTTGACAATTAGCGTGCAGCGTCCGGATGGCGGAGTCTGCGGCTTTGGGCATGGGGGCTGCGCGCTGTTGGCCAAACATGGCCCAACTCAAGCACGAGTCAATGCCTTGCGCAGGCCCGGCAGCTGACGCTAGGCCGCTTGACTCGATTAGACTAGATACATCCACGACGGCTGAGAAATCAAGCAATGCAAGCTCACCCATCCATTGGTCTTTGCCCTTCAAAATCAAACTCGCGGGCATATGTGGGAATCAGATGACGCCTGAACTTTGCCATCCCATTGCGGTCTGAGGCCCCGGCAGATAGTGGATGCTGTACAGGAGTATCTTAGACAGGTCACATCTTCAGCGAAGGGCGGAGGAAGGTTGCTTGTCTCAAGCTATTGCAGATATCCTGTTCTTGCACGCAGGCTCTCAAAAACACAGGACTTAATTCCCAAGCCTGCAGATCCTAGCAATTTGCAGCGGGGCTTGAGTCTCAGGCAACCAGCCAGATGTTATCCAACAAAGAACCTGGCACGAAAGGACTTCTGCCACGTTGTGCAACTTTTTGAGTTGTTGTCGTCTTGCCCAGAAGGCTGCAGTGGTGGACAGGATGCTGAGTGTGAGAATTGCTGCCGTGATCTCCAGAAGGACTGCTGTAGAACTGCAAACCCTGTAAGACTGCAGCTGCAGATTAGGTTTGCATGTCGTGGGATCTAGGCACAGCGCTTACCTGATCTTGCAATTCATCGTCGCTGGGCAAACTGTACACGACCGCGAGAAGAAAGACCAGACCTCACGGTGCATTCTTGAAATGGGGCTAATAATACTAGATGGGCCAATGCATAGGCGCTTCAGCTTCGTCTTAAACATGGGATGTTGATTAACTGCCAGTGTTCCTTCACCGCAAGTTACTTGCGGTTTATAGCAAACACCAGTCTAGGTGCAGGCTGGCAGCATAGCCCCTTGTAGACCAGAAAGCCAACCTCGCACTGCAGCAAACAGGAAGTATATACATGGAGATTTCAGCTTTGAGGAAGCTGGGGCCTGGGGCTAGAAGTGAAACGCCATGAGCTTGTATCACAGAGAAGCTTCAAGTTAGAGTAACCCCACCCACAGTGAACTGCATGGCTCAGCTCACGGCTCTTTGAACGCAGGAGAACTTCTTGTGCTCCAGAGCTCTCAGCAGCCAGAACCTTGCAGAAGTCCCGCTTCAATAGTTCACTGCGCAACTATGAAATCCTGCCATCCATTCACTCCACGCAAAGCGCCTGCAGCATTTCAATCCCCCTTCTTCAAAGCAGGTAACGCCTCATTCAAAGTGGTGGTCCTGATGAACCTGACAAAACGATGTGCAGCCAGCGATGCGAGGAGGATTTGTGAAGCTTCTCTGCATCTGTCCGACAGGAGCCTTGCATGCCTCCAAATCCCACAAAATATTGCCAAAGCACCGAAATTGTCCCGGAGATCGAGGAAGGCAGGCGTGGGCATTGGCTCAGAAGTTGGCACAGCGCAAGCTTTCAGGATTGGATCTGGGCATATCTGGGCCTTAGGCTTAGCTTTGTCTTGGGTTTGGAGAAGAGTCTACAGCGCCTCCAGCTTGCATGAAGTTGGAGACCAAGGGTGAAAGGACTGCTGGCATGTTGAAGCCAGCTCTGTAATTCGTGCGCGGGATTGGAAATCAATTTCAAGATCTCGATGCCAGCGTAGTGCGGATCAGGGATTGTGCTCCCACTTCCGAGTTGAGTTCGCGTCCTGGGTATCAGCCTACGAAGAGCGCTCGCAAATACCCCATAAATAAAATATAATCATATAATCTTCAAGGATTGAAATGTTCATGAATATCCTAGCAAATAAAAAATCCAAAGTTTTTTATGAAATCCTTAGATGTATATATTTTTTGATTTTTAGATTTCTATATTTTATTTCAGACTTTTTGATTAGATTCTTTTTAAAAAAAATTAAGAAATAATTAGATTTTATTGGTATCTATAAACAATCATTATATCCTCTAGAACTTTTTAATTTTATATTAAGATCTGAAAAATTTTAGAGAATCCAATAATTTTCTCTGACAGTATCAATCAAATTCAGTTTTTTCCTAAAGATTTTTTAGATTTCACTATAGAATCTAGAAAAGGATAATAATTTTGGCTATAGATATCAATAAAATCCAAATCAAAAAATCATCGATATTTATAGTGATTTCTATATCTTTTATATATCGAAGAAAGACGGAGGTGGATCAGGTGATTTTTTCTATATATATATATACAAGTTCGATCAAAACTCATATAATACTTCTAATTTTAATATATATCTTTCAAGCCTTTTATATAAATCTTTCAAATTAAGATTGGAATATGATCGATATCTTAGGATCTTATGGTCTTTGTCGTCAGCAAAGAAATTAGTTGTTGCAATATGCCTATCTAACCCCGCCAGAGAAAGCGAAAATATCTGAAAACCGAAGCCTAAACTTCGGACACGATTGTTATCCCTGTAGTTGTATCCCGAGGCTAGCAACCGATCTTTCTCCTTGCAAAGGCCGTAGGTGAGACTTGTTTGCGACACCTGGCATGGGAGCATCAGTTTTGATGCGACGACTTTATCTCGAATATTCTCCCAGGCTCGGTGGTTGAAGCCACAGCTTGTGGATCCTTGACGGAGTGATGAAACCGAAAAAGACTGAGCACCCCTCAGGAACACACACGATGCAACAGTGATGCTAGCGGCGTGACAGAAGCACCCGCTGGGAACCACATGTTCAGCATTGATTAGTTCTGGAAATGTCTCGTCTAGCTTCATCTGGCATCAGCAGCTGCATCTGCGAAATATGCACATGATCTGGCCATGCAATCCGGCGGTCCTCCGACACTGCATGCTATGTGGAGTGCCGCTCTAGCAGGCAGGAGGTGCCGGTTGCAAAGGTAGAGAATCTACGCCCAGCACTTCATGGAAGTCCGAAGCCTTCACTATTAGCGATGGCCTGAAGCAGCGTCTTTTGAAGCACATCCCGGAGCACTTGCAGAGGTCACAACATGTCATAACAGACGGAGATGTCTTGGGTGCGAACCAGCAGAAGCCTTAGCTGTGGAGTGGCTCGATGCCACATCGGAACAAGGGATGTGCCCTTAAAACGGCGCTAAGATGTCCGATCTGTCCACGTAACCCGCTGCGCAACTTCTCCTTGGTGGAGAATCGCGGAAGCAGCAGCTGGCCTGTCGAGAAACCGCAAACTCTGCTACCAAGAATGCGCTGCGACTTTGACTGCTGGAAGGGTGTTGGACCCAAGCAACACTGCCTACCTGCTAAGTTCTGTCATGCGTGCATTAGATAGATTACGGTCCCAGACAGTCTCCTCGCCGCAGGTGTCAGACTTGAGTATTCAAGGCGAGCAACGATTACTCACAATGCCTATTGACAGGGAGCCCGAGTGCGCCGCTGAAACAGGTGTATGCAGATGGTAGGCGCTCGTCGCCGACGCCATTCTTTTGCACGATGAGACCTGCCAAAACAGTCTCGCGAGCAAGCCTGGGCATCTCTATCTTCAGAGCGAAATTAACGATTTGCCTAGGGATTGCCATCCTTTCAATGGCACCCGGTCGCTGGCGGTGCAGAAAACCAAGAACTGAGCCTCCACAAACACACAACGGTCCGGACGTGCAAAGCTGCATATAGAGGCTAATGCACACGCAGCCTTCTCTGCGGGACTGACACTGGCCAGAACCTGATCGGTGCTTCGGGCAGGCATCAATGCAACAATTTGGCAGGCATGCAAGAAGCGCATCAAGACATGCTTCGGGGAAGGCTATGGTATACATGCATACAAACATATACATACACCTATATAAGCAAACATGTTTTGCAGGGTTTTCTGCATTTGGACCTTTGTATAGGCATATATATACATATATATATATATATACATATGCATATAAACACGTGTGTGTGCATGTATACACATAAAGAGACGCCTGCAATGTTCACACCTGTGCGATTGCAAAATCAACCTGCCTACTTACTTACCTGCCTACCTAGCTACCTACGTATAGACCCGTGTATCTATACATACACTTAGATATATATATATATATATGTGCTACTTGCCCCCCTTTGATTTTGCTTATACCACCGGTGTGGGTCTGCAGAACTTCATGTGCACGGGCACTGGCCTCAACTAAATACGCTTTCGTGCATTGTTCGCCTCACCCATGCTTCATCTAGTCATTATCTGTTCCCTAAATTCTTACCGAATCAGCGTCAAGCAGCAGTTGCGACACATGGCTTCTTGCTTCTCTTAAAGTGTATATCCACTTGTGTGACGTTTCATATTCTTCGGCCTGATCCGTGCATGCTGCTCAAGCCGCACAATAGGCAGTATGCACACAATACCCACGAACACTCAAAATTCATGAAGTGATTGTCAGACTGATTAAGCGGTGCGGCAGCACAAAATGGACAGATACTTTTTCGCGGAGTAGCAGTTGCTTGCTAATAGATAGTGACTACCTTTTCTTTCATAGAGAAGGAAATAGCACCGAAAAAAGCAAATATGCACCCAGTTCACAAACGACTAAATCATGCAATGCCCTTGGCCCTTGCCATAACTTGAAGAATCTGTAAATTCTCGAGCTAGCTACCGGTTAGGGAAACGTTCAGCAGAGGAATTTATTGGCTAGCAAACCTAGTACTATGTAGATCTGACGCATGTACGAAGGGAACATTGGTTAAGTTGTATGTGAGCATCACATGCTCGACGAGTATTGGCTGAATACTTCCAATTTTGGTCTTTTTGGAATGATGTAGAGTGCTACGTACATATAAGTAGGGAGCTCGGCACTGCACATCAGCTAGATTTCCGCCAAGTATTTCGACAGGCTTAAAATGCTGCATTAACCTCTCACTACGTAGAAATTAAGCGCTAGACGAACAAACCTTTCCGGTATTAGTCTTCAATGAACGACATATCTGGAAAGATGCGGCGAGCATGACCCAAATACCAAACGAGTTATACGCAGAAGGGAGGCTTAATGCTCAGCAATTAGGGTTGAAGTAACAACTAAAGACTATCTAAACAGTGGTTTTGTGCGGATAATACGCAACATTCAGACTACGTGCTAGTTAAAAACTGCTTGCATCTCTGTCACGTGTGGCGAAGAATCGACCAGCTGTGCATCACAATTTTGTTACTTGCACATACGTGTGCCGCACTGTAGCTGAGCAGTGAAACATGCCAATATAGTAAACAACTCAGCTACATAATATGGAACAAGGTATGTACAAACCAATTGGACACTTTCCTTTTTGTTAGCGTTACAGGTAGACATAGTCACAACAATTCCATATTGAACATTTATTTTTCACAAGGGACTCTGCTGCTGCCCTTACTGCCCAGCTTGACCCACAAGACAGTACTCATGACTGAGATGCGAGACCGGCCACTTCGCGGCTCCAAGCTTCAGGCACAACTTGGTACGAGACAACTTTCTGAAATTTTGCATATAGCTTGACGGTGACATCATATAAAGTATGCTCAAAGAGATCAAAGGTATCTTGCGGGAGGAGAACCTGAAAGGAAAGCCAGTGGCCTACGTAGCGCAGATAACAAAGCACAACTTCCAGAACATTGAACATATCCGAAGCCGGCTCAAAAGACAAGCATTGCCACCCTTCTGTGACATCCAACCAGATGGCCGTCACAGACTCTGGGCTCCACTGCACGAACAAACACAATCCCCAGTGGCACTCATGAGTATATTGAACATGAACTAGGTATCCAACAGCTATTCTTATATGCAATGGTCACGTCATCGTAGTTGTCTGGCACGTGTCCGAAAATCAATTTCTAGATGGAATCCGCAACGTTGTGAGGCAGATCCTTACAGGTTGTTACGTCGAAAGAAGTCATAGCACTGATGACCTTGAACGGGGGAGGCACCAATATAGTTGTGATTTGAGCTTCAGAGGAGCGACCAGAGGTCGTAAGCAATCACGGCTCGCAAATCTTACCATCCCGCAGCCGTTCTCAATGTCTGACGACAATGAAACTGCGCGCGCGGTGGTAGTGGTGCTCAAGTGCTTCAAGCTTGATGTACGCGCATGTGACAGTGTATTCGTATATTTTGTGTGTGCGCGGCTGTTGCTGATGTGTCCAATGATGTCTGCTAAAGCGTAAGGCGCTCTGGCTTGGTGTTCCAATGTTTCTGTGGGTAAGAAGCAGAGAACATTGGAAGACCAATGAAAACCATGATTTTCGATCTATGCCGTCTGGATCTGGATGGCGGCACGCTGCCAAGTAGTTCCAACATCATGATTCTTATGGTTGTTGTAGGTGTTTCCATTGTTTTGGGCTCTGTGCGTGCCATCTCTACTGGTCTTGTCAAGAGCGAGCTCCAGTCATGGTGTAAAGCCGTATACCAAGAGCAGGGACAGGCTCTCTGCAATGAGGTTGGGCAGCAGACGGCGGGGCACAATTGTTTTTCCCAAAGACTTGTTGCACGCTTCTTTCACGGAACATGCTGTGATGTTCCCGGCAGGCAGTCGGGACCTGGCAACCCTGTAGCTCGCAAAGCACTCGCACACATGAGACATGAAACATCGCCCTCAGTCGCGGACACGAGCAAAAAAGATCTGAGGTGCATATGATATCCGAATCTGCGTTGTGCTTAGAGCAGAAACGATGCTGGACAAGACCCCCCCCCCCAATTTTGCGTAATTTTTCAGGGCTTCGCGTTTCTAGGGCTGAGGTGCATGAGGCATCCATATTATGCTGAGAGCTTGACTTGCTGCTGAGGTGATACCTAGGCATGCCTTCCCAACTCGCCTTGCGCTCCTGTTCTGCCCCCGCAAACCTTCTCAACAGTATCGCCGTCTATCCGGATTTAAGAATGACTCCTGGCAGCGCCCGCATATCCAATGTTTGAAATGTGCGGGCAGTTTTTACATCACTTACAGTACAGTAGGCTGGCTTGAATAATTATCATCCTGGCTCTGCGGCCGTATACGATAACACTGCTGTCGTATATCATGATATGAAGCATAGGTAACTAATTTGCACACAGCGTGCCCATGCAGCTATTTCGCATCGACACGAACTCCTGCAAACGAGTACAACAACAATCGTGGCAAAAAGGTTTGCTTACTCTATAAAAGCCGGGCCTTCACGCCGACACACACTCCAGAAAGTCGTTATAAGCATGTGTACAAATTCATATGTTTTTTGGCTCCCACATGGCAACGTCAGCGTGCCGACCCCGAGAAGCATGTGTATATGCATATATGTTTATGTATTTAAGGGCTGCGCCAGGTGCGGGCAGCGCAAGCAGCCAACCCGGGACCTTTCCCGGAAATCTTGAGTCCCGTCAAGGCCACCCATCTTCTCGTATCATGGTGGCCCATCACCTCCTATTGGGTCCTATTGAAGCACAGGGCGCAGCTTTTCCATAGGATTTGTGGCTTCTGACATCGTGTCGGATGTTTAGGATAGAAACATTTTCCTGAATCATGTCCCTTCGGATTTGGGTGTGTGTCGTATCTGAGTCAGCATTGCCAGACTTTGGGGCCTGAGGCACCTTTTTTTATAAAGTTGAGCATGGGCAGCACCTGATCCTCTGCTATGGACTGTTGGGTGTCCGCAGAACAGTGGACGGAGCCACCATCTTCTCCTGTTGCGAGTATATGGCCTAACATGTTTCATTAGGGTTGTTGTTGTCGGATTATTTTTGTTGTGAAAGGCAAGTGCCTCGGAATAGGGATTTGCAATTCATAATCTATTTCGAGCGCATTGGGTTTATCACCCATCATCGCCTACTGGGGTTGAAGGTTTTCAGGAGCAGGCAGCTCCGTCTACGGATTCGGGGTTTTCCAACCATCACATCTCCAAATGCTCCTTGTTTCGGTTGTAGGATATAGCCCCCATCATCTCCTTTGAAAGTTTTGTAGCCTTTGTCATCCAACCTGCCCGGCGAGGGTGCTGGGTTCTAGTGGAGTAATCACGTTTTGGAAGCGTGGCTGCAGGTTTATTGGCTTTGCCATTCACCATTTCAACATTGGATTTTCACATGAGGCTCGGGATCTTGGATGTGCCATCAATCACCTCTTTCAAGTGGGGTTACTCAATCATCTGGTTGGGGGCTTAGCACCCCTCGGTCGTGGATGTGCCATCCATCATCTCTCCCAATTTGGACTGACCACATCTGGTTGCACCCATCGGGATGCTCGGGAACCGGTCGACCCATTTCAGGTTTAGAAGTTGAATCTGATCATGTTTTTGGAATTCGGGGTTTGCTGCCCAACCTACGGTAGGAGTGTTTTTTGTTGCTGCTGCTGCGGGGGAGGGGGGTGTTTTTTTTGCTGTTGCTGCGGAGGGGTGTTTTTTTGTTGCTGTTGCTGCCGGCGGGGTGTTTTTTTTGCTTGCTGTTGTGCTTTTTTGCTGTTGCTGCCGGGTGGGGGGGTGCTTGTTTTTGCTGTTGCTGCCGGGGGGGGGTGTTTGTTTTTTTGCTGTTGCTGCGGGGGAGTGTTTTTGTTTTGTTGTCGCTGCGGGGTTTTGTTTTTTGGCTGTTGCTGCGGGGTGGTGTTTTTGTTTCTTGCTGTTGCTGCCGGGGTGTTTTTTTTTTTGGCTGTTTGGGCCCCCATCGGAAGTTCACTCACTTGCTGGTTCGCCGGGGCTTGCACAACAACAAAAAAGCTTGCCCATTCGATTCGAATTGTCCGGGCTTCTTGTATTAATGGTGGAGCCTAGATTAAGCCGTCAAAGTCCCAGAAGGTTGAAAGCTATTTCAATAAGGTCTGGTTTGCCGAAGTGCCGAGTATGGCTTAGTTCTGGGGTTGCCAGAATTCCTAAACTTTGAAACGCGACCCTAGACACTACTGATCTCTACATGATCGTAAACAGCCCGGAGACGCCCAGAACCCTACTGAACCCTAAACATAAAGAGCACTCCAAATCCTACGCCCTTCGCCCCCTAGACCCTAAACCCTAAATCTCCTCAAACCCTAAACGAAAGGTTCTTTAGCCAGGCTTATCCTTGGGTTGCATGCTACAGCCGGGACTTCCTGGACCCTAGAGAGCCGGCCTCTTTAGGGTTCCTTATATGAATTCCATGTAAAGGTCCTTATAAGCATGTAGGGTTCAGGGTTTAGGGTTCCTTCTTATGAATTCCATATACAGGTCCTTAAAAATGTAGGGTTTAGGGTTTATGGCTCCTTCCTATGAATTCCATATATAGGTCCGTAAAGAACTAGGGTTTAGGGTTTAGGGATCCTTCTTATGAATTCCACATATAGGTCCGTAAACAAAGTAGGGTTTGGGGTTCATTTCATATATAGGTCCTCAACAATGTAGGTTATTTGAAGTCAAAATAGGGTCTATGAACGGTTGAGTTGGTTTCAGGGTCCCTAGAAAGCCCAAGCCCTAAACCGCAAAGTCTAAGATCTGGCATTGGGCATTCGCGGTGACTCAAGGTTTCACTCAGTATCTCCCACCTAAAACCCGCAAGCCCTTAACACCCATAAACCTAAATCTTGAAAGCGGGTTCTCGCTGCTCTTTGATACGGCAATGAAGACGTCCGAATAATCCGTACCAGTCCCTCTTACATTATATTCCGCGTTTGAGCTTGCTGATTCTAGACTACCTCAACACCCTACTTTACTTTTCAAGGCCCAGCCCCCGATAAAACCGATTTAAATCTTATCTATTCCTATAAACTCTGTATTTGGCTTAAGAAGTCTTCTGGGTATCATGGAACCTACATTAATTATGAAGCTCTTATGTATTGTAGTTTAACCCTTTCAACGCAACCCTGTCCTACTAAAACCAAACCCTCAGCCCTAAACCCAAAACC
>CAJNDV010031988.1:2091-14724 GCA_905221635.1 Symbiodinium sp. CCMP2456 | reverse complement strand
CATAAGCAAAAATTAGGATCCGGATGTCCCATATAAATCCCCTTATAATGAAGCCCAATAAGGTAGGGATATCCCTATAAAAAGCTTATGCTTATGTGCTTTTTGGGTCCCTAAACATTGGCCCTAAAGTACCCATATAGGGACTACATTAAGGCCAAAGTATATACTATTTGGGTACATGGGCCCTTAGGGAAACTTTAGATGCTAGGCAGCTGTCTTCTCCGCACTATCGCACTGTATTTGCTGGAGGTTCATGGGACTTACTAAACAAAATGCTTCCAGTCTAGAACACGCCCGCGCTGTAAGCCAACATGATGTTGAAACCTCAAGTTTTCAATTCCACACAAACACACTGACAATAGAACAGTCGCCAAGCGAAAGTGCATGTTAAGAAATTTGTTCAAATGCACGGCCCTGTACGGGCGGCGTCACCCAGTTCAAGTACCCTAAACCCTAAACCCTAAACCCTAAACCCTAAACCCTAAAATTCAAGAGGCTTTGGGGTCTCTAACCCAGCGGAATCCCTAAATCCCAAATCCCTGAACCCCTAAACCTCTACTTAGGGTTTAGGGTTTAGGGTTTAGGGTTTAGGGATCATGGGAATTAGTAAGCAAGGCTATAACTACCGTACCAACCTGAATTGGGGTTAGTTGTAAGTATGGTTACCGTCTGTTACTAAGTGCCATGATCCTCTAAGTAAGCCCTAAACCCTAAAGGGAACCTCTAAACCCTAAACCCTAAAGGGAACCTCTAAACCCTAAACCCTAAACCCCCTATAGTGCCCTCAACAAGAACCCCGTAACTCCAGCTACTTAGAAGGCCGATCATCCTCGAAGTGAACCGCCAAAGCCTGAATCCTAAGCCCTCAACGACTGAATCCCGAAACCCCAAACTAACCCCAAACCCCTAAAGTTTAGGGTTCAGGTTTAGGGTTTAGGGTTTAGGGTGTAGGGATCCCCGAAGTGAACCATCAGACCAAGTGGGGCCTTCTGAATCTTCTGGATGCGGCCGAAAATGCTCCGCAGCTCCTTCAGCTCAAGTCCTCAGGGTTCAGGGTTTAGGGTTTAGGATTTGGGGTTTAGGGTTTGGGGTTTTAGGCTTTACCCATAGGCCGCATAGTAGTTCCTTTGGGGGGGTTACCTTATAGGATTCTATATATGAACCCCAAAAAGGAACTACTTTAGGGCCTATGGGTAGGCTGTCGGGTAGAATAACTTAGGTATGGAGGGGGTTCCTTTCAATACCCCAACCCTAAACCCTAAACCCTAAACCCTAAACCGCTGAACCCTTAAAGGCTAGGGAATAATAAGGGGCTTAGGGTTCAGGGCTTCGGCTTTAGGGTCCAGGGCTTTAGGGGTTTAGGGTTTAGGGGTTTAGGGTTTAGGGTTTCGGGTTAAACGGGTTTTAGGGGGCTTTAGGGTTTAACGCTTCGGCCCGAACTATGTGGGTAATTCTCTAAATTAGATTAGGGTCCCTTTTCAGGTCCCCAATATAGTACGGCACCCTTATAAAAAGGACCCTAAAAGGGACCCTAATTTTGAAAACTACCCATGTACATTTAGGTGGCCCGTAGAAGGGGTATAGGGCATAGGGCGGCAGTTCTTTGGGGCAGTAGGGCTTGTACAGGGTTTAGGGTTTAGGGGTTAGGGTTTAGGGGTTAGGGTTTAGGAGTTTAGGGGTTAGGGTTTAGGGCTTAGGGTGTAGGGTTTAGCTTCTAACTGATTTCCTACCTGTCTGCTTACGTACCTACCCATCCCTCCAGCCACCTGTCAATCAAGCTGTCTGTCTGGTTGTCTATCTACTTGCATGTGACTTGTATGCCTATCTCTCTATCTGTCTGTCTATCTATCTATGGATCCATCTATAGACCCATCGATCGATCTATCAATCTATCTGGCTGGGTATATTTTCCGTCTGCCTGTCTATAGTCTTGTGTTTGGGAGGGCTCTACACGAAACCTGAACAGCATTCGTCTTTGAAAAGCCCGTTTTCAACCCTCCACCCTGAACCCCAATCCCCAAACCCTAGACCCCAAACCCCAAACCCTAAACCCTAAAACCCAAACCCTAAACCCCAAACCCCAAACCCTAAACCCCAAACCTAAACCCTTGCAAGACAGGGCTTCAGATGCAAGCACCTCATGCCGCAAAGCGGACCGCAAATCCCCACCCCACCCCCAATCCGTAAATCCAAAGTTTCCAAGCCCGAAGCCCGAAAATTCATACAGGGGCCTTAATAATTAGAACAAGGCTTTGGGGGCCCATTATACTCCACTTTTAATAAGGAACCCCATAAAATACTATTGGTAATCGTTTTAGACCCCTATAGTAATAACATCCAGCTTTAGCTACCTCTTAACTCCAGTAGAATATACCCAACAAAACCTACTCCAATTGCGTCTGTAACCCCTATATCTAACCTGTCGTCCTCCTGACCCGTGTGGGGGTGTAGGGTTTGGGGCTTAGGGTTCAGGATTTAGGGTTTGGGGTTTAGGGTTTAGGGCTTCCCACTCCAAGATGGGATGCAGCACCAAGACATATAAATAAGGTAATTATACTTGTAGTTGCTTATAACCCAATTAAATAATTAACCCAGAGGGTCCAGATACACTACCATAATGGAAATAGGTCCCAAAAAACTATCCTCACTATGGATTTGGGGACCTAATTCCAGAATAGTAGTATATATGGACCCTCTTGGTAACGTACTTATAACTGGCCCCGTGATCCTCATCGTCATAAAACCCTTGATAGCACCTTGTTGTTGTATTCTACATTGTATATCCGATGACCCTCCAAGTAGAGTCAAAAGCTAAATCCCGCCTAATCCCCACAAATCCCTAAAAATCCTTACGCCCTCATCCGCAAATCCTAAATCCCCTAAACCCTAAACCCGTAAACCCTAAACCCCCAAACCCTAAACCACTAAACCCCTATTAGCCTAAACCCCAAACCCCTAAACCCCTAAACCTCAACCCGTAAACTCTAAACCCCAATCCCTAAACCCCCAAATCCCAAAGGAGCTAGAACTCTATAGTACCCTTAAAAAGAAACGCTTTAAAGGAACCCCGTTTAGCTATCCCTAAACCCCTAAACCCCAAACCCTAAACCAAACCCCTAAACCCAAACCCCTAAACTCTAAACCCTGATCACTGAACCCCTAAACCCTAAACCCTAAAAACCTTAAAAACCCTAAACCCTAAAAACCCTAAACCCTAAACCCTAAAAAACCTAAACCCCCTAAACCCCCTCAAAAAAAACAAACCCTTAACCCCTAAACCCCCAAAAGCCTACATCCCGCGATCCGGCCTTGCGAGGCTTGGAGCTTTTGCTCGACCTCGGGGGGAGCGATTTTATCTCCGAATGTAGGGGCCTTAAAGGGGACCTCAGGGTTGGGGTTTAGGGTTTAGGGTTTAGGGTTTAGGGTTTAGGGTTTAGGGTTTAGGGTTTAGGGTTTGGGGTTTAGGGTTTAGGAAGTTTAGGGGTTTAGGGTTAAGGGCAAAGTTTAGGAGTTTAGGGTTTAGGGATTCCTAGGATGCGCAGAGTTTTCGTAATAGGCTTTTATGAGGTGTCTTCATGAAGGGTTCTGTGATTACAGTAGGGTTCGGGGTCGATGAGTGTCTGATAGAACAGTCATCTAGCGGCCTAAACCCTAAACCATAAGGGTGTAGGGGGTACCCCTAAGCCCCTAAACCCTTAAAGGCGCCTTAAATCCCTAAACCCCTAAATCCCTAAACCCATAAAGGCCGTGCTGGGTATATTTCTAATATATTATACTATAACTATAGTCAGGAACCCCCCCCCCCCCAAAAAAAAAAAGGTTAGGTAACTATGAAGGCCATATATTACCCCTAAACCCTAAACCACCTCCAGGGCTATCGGGATTGATACTGAAAGAGCTCGCTCCCCCTGAGCAATTGACGAGACCTCGAAACCCCAAGATCTTTACATAGGTTTTTTTTCCTGAGAGCTGTTTTGCCGGTTTAGGGTTTAGGGTTTAGGTGCGAACTTTCCATTCTATGAGGGATAGTAAAGTCCAAAAAAAGTGTAAACTGCACTCATTCAGCTACTAAGTCAAGCCGGATAAATGGGTGCGGGGTTGACCCTCCAAACGCCACCAGGACTATAGACGGCCTCGAAGCTTTGACTCGATGAACACAAGGGTCTTAATCATGACGCTAGGGTTTCGGGGCATGCTACAAACATACCATGGGAAACTCGTTCGATACTCTCTCTCTCTCTCTCTCTACTTGATTATTGCGTATCCCTACAGCCTAAATCCTAAGCGTATTCAAAACTCTGAGGCACACCGCAGAACTTATGAAAACCGGAAGCCACCCCAGAGGCGTTCCAAAAGCTGACTGGAATCCCCATACCCCAAAACTGTCAACGTCGTAGAATAAAAGAACCGGGTGTGGCATCTAGGGTTCGGGGTGTACGGTTAAGGTTTCAAGCATACCAGCAAAACAAACCCATCTACCCTAAACCCACATCTAAACAAATGAAGCAGGCTCCCAAAGGCTTTGATCAAGCAACATATCTTAAACCACATTGGGTAACCACTTATTTTAAATTAAGGATCCTTGCAACACTCTTTTCTGCAGGAACCGTAATAACATCACACGACACCCTCTAAAACCCAATGCAAACCTAGCAGGTCCTACAAAAAAATGTAAAAAGCCATAAAACAGCACTAGGCCCTAAACCCCAACCCCTGATCCACCAAGGCGACAGCAGCTGCTTCAAATCGCAGATAGTATAACCATGGTTAAAATATGCCGCACAAGCCTATTCCAATTGTTTAGGCCCCTGTACTAAACCTGAAAAGCCTTTAGTAGCTAACCCGTCAAGTGACCCTAAACCCTAAACCCTAAACCCTAAACCCTAAACCCTAAACTGTAATAAAGGGCCTTTAGTGGACCCTGCTGCGTAGAATTCCCGCACGCGAGCCTCTGCAGTGACGTTGCTCACCGTCGTTTTCAGCGCCGCCAGGGCACGATCGTCCTGGACAGGGCTTCTAGGAGTTAGGAGTAGGGGGGGGCCCTTGGGGATAGGGACCCTCTCAAATAGGTCCCGTTTAAGAGAGCCGGAAGTAAACCCTAAACCCTAAACCCTAGGGTTAAGAAGGGTCCACTTCAAGGGGATCTCCCTAATACTACCTAGGAGCTTAATGTGTAGGGGTTTAGGGTTTAGGGTTTAGGGTTTAGGGTTTAGGGTTTAGGGTAGGGGTTTAGGGCATCTCCCGCTTCACATCTCGTAGGGTTCAGTGTCTGGACCGAGTCCGAACACCATAAACTTCCGCGTTTACCTAAATAGCAGGCCACTAAAATTCACTATGGCCCCTATGATTGTGCGGGGGGCCCTACCCCAAGCCCTAAATCCTAAACAGCACGGACTGCGGAGGCCTGCAGCGGTTTAATGGTTTGGGGACCTTTAGAGAAGAAGGGAAAACACGAATGGCCCAATGCTTCAGGGTCAGCAGCATTCGAAATACTGCTACTATGATACAAATCCTGCATTTCCCAAAATAGGGAATACACCATAGTTCCCATAGTTTAGGGTCCTTCGGGTAATGCAGGATCTATATCATCAACAGTATCACTGTTCGTTCGAAACTCTGCCTTACCCTGAAACAGCCCTCGTGAACCACCGAACGAAAACCCTTCAAAACTATTTTCCAATGGTGAGTTGGACAGGAACCCTTATAGAAACTTGAACCCTAAACCCTAAACCCTCAAAAACCCTAAACCCCTAAACCGATAAATCCCTAAACCCTAACCCGTAAACTCTAAACCCCAATCCCTAAACCCCTAGCCGCCAAATCCCAAAGGAGCCCTATAGTATAGAACCCGCGCTAAGCTCTAAACAAACCCTAAACCCTCAAAAACCCTGAACAATTAAAAACCCTAAACCCTCAAAAACCCTAAACCCTCAAAATCCCTAAACCCTCAAAAGCCCTCAACCCTCTCACGCTAAGCTCTAAACCCCTAAACCCCTCAACCCTCTCACTCTACCCTAAACCCTAAACCCTAAACCCTTAAACCTTAAACCCTAAAACCCTAAACCCCTCTAGCATCGTTGGGAAGGAACTCCCTGGCCTCCTCTGGTGGCTTCTGGCCCCAGTGCTGTGCGGCTGCTGATAAGCCTTAGGCGGGTTTAGGGCCTTTGTAGGGCTTTAGGGTTTAGGGTTTAGGGTTCAGTTCAGGGTTTAGGGCTTAGGGTTTAGGGGTTTAGGGTTTGGGGAACTATACTTATAAGTATAGTTAAATTGATTATAACCCTAGTTACCAAGTCCCATGAACCTCCAAGTAGCGTATTTAGGGCCTTTGTAGGGCTTACCCATAGGCCCCACAGTAGTTCCTTTTGGGGATTACCTTATAGGATTCTGAATATGAACCCCCAAAAGGAACTACTATGGGGTTTGGGGGTTTAGGGGTTTGGGGGTTTAGAGAGACTCCAATATCCCTTAATTAAGGAAATTACCTTCTAGTTCCTTCAGGGGTTCCTTTAAGGGATCTATAGGGATCTATAGGGTTTAGGGGAAGGAATATATACCTTAAATCACAGTAGGGATTCTACTGTAATTTCAGGTACATTCCTTAATTAAGGGATATTGGAGTCGCTGGGCAGCTACATACCTTATTATAATTATAGTATAATGGAGCCCCGAACCCTATTCTAAATATTAAGCTCTCTTCGTCAATAACCGGGTCCAAAAAAGTTTGAACTTTCTAATGTAGACTAGATATACAAGGCCAAAAAGTTTAAAGTTCTCCCATTGGCTAAGTAAGTAAGGCCCTTTATTCACCCTAAAACCTTAAACCCTAAAGGCCCGAAACAAGTATATACCAGTTGGGCACACAGACCATGAGGGAAGGGTCTCAGGGCCCTTTAAACCGAAACCCCTAAGCCCGGAACCCGGGGGGGTTTCTGGAATTTCGGGGTCCGTCGTTTGGGGGCTTAGGGTTTAGGGTTTAGTTTAGGGTTTGGGACTTAGGGTTTAGCTTAGGGTTTGGGGTTTAGGGTTTAGCTTAGGGTTTGGGGTTTGGGGTTCAGTTTAGGGTTTAGGGTTTAGCGGTTTCTTCCAATCTGGGCGGTCTTCATAAACAACCGTACTAATATGGGGTGTATATCGGGGTCTCCTATATTCGCGAAGTAGCAAACCTCCGGTAGAAAAGTTTTTAGACTGCTTACAATGTCGATGAGTTCCTTGGAGTTTGTTGTGTGCGGTTTTGCAGCTTTGACGAGCTGCAGACTGGGTTGGAGATTGTTGGAATCTTGTTCAACGCTCAAAACTCATTCTACGATTCCGTTGGATCTCCGCATCCGACAGCTTCATCTTGATGACGGTGTCGAGCACCAGCTTGATGGCGGGTGTCTGCCCAAGCCGAGCACGTGCTTCACACTGAAGGGCTGGACGGGAGTGCCCGCTACCTCACTGAAGTAGACGTTGATGGGAGACCGGGCCTGGTGAAATCCGCCTTCTAAGATAGAGAACGCCACTGAACCATCAGAAAACCCTGCGAAACCGTTGCACAAATCTTATCACCAAAGCCCTGCATCAACGAACGCCTCCAAAACACAGAAAGATAACCCATGACCCTCGGACAATTTTACGGTGCCTTTCAACGCGAGTGTCTAGAACCATAACCAGAACCCCTGAAACCCTGCACCCCTAAAACGCTAAACCCTAAATCCCTAAAAGCCCCACAATGCAAGGCGAAGGCACGCTCCGCCTCCTCCTCGGCTTGGTTGACGTCCTGGAGGACTTGTTTGTTTCTTCTTTGCGTTCATGTAGGGTTCAAGGTTTAGTTTTGGGTTTAGGGCTTGTTTGTTTTGCGTTTTTGGTGGTTAAGTGCATTTGTACGTGTGTGTGTGTATATATATATATATATGAGGGTTAGTGTTCGTGTTTTGCCTCTACCTACCACTCTTCCTGATCAAAGGATCCTAACATGGAGCCGTTTAACCTAACAGTCCTACACTGAAACTACAGTGGAATGTAGGTCGGGTGGTGAATTCCTGTTTAAAAGCTTCTACTTCTCGTTCGGGGCAAATCAGGGTTGTACAGGGATGTATTGGCTCATTTTAGTACCGTAAATAAACTTCCACAAGGGCACACAGAACCTTGAAAACACGATCCGGAAACACCAACTTCAGAACAGAACACGAGACGGGTCGGTGCCTATACCCTATCCACCGTAGAGCTCGAAACAGGATGCTTGCTTGAAACCCCTAAACCCTAAACCCTACACCCTAAGCTTTAAACCCTAAACCGTCACCGGTGGGACCAACATGCCAAAACCGGCAAAGCTCCTCGCAGATCTCGCGAAGGGAAGAGAACACCTGTCAGGGTCTTGTCTATGGAGTTATCCTAAACCCTAAGCCCTAACAGATGTGAAATAGGTCTATTCTGACACTGAGCTCATACAGGGTCTAGGGCTTTAGGTTCTAGGCAGGAGATGGGTTGAGATTGTGGTTTAGGCTTTTACATGGAGCTGTGGATGTGGAGGCTAGGGATTTCGAGGTATTTTGTGGGTTGGGGGTTGTGGGATCCACAACTATGGGGTACGGGGTGTACGAGTTGGGGTTGCACATGCAAGGTTAGGGCCATGAGCCCAAGTGACGCCACCTTCCAAAAACAACAATACGCTTAACATATTCCCGGGTTGCAACATTATACTGAAAACTCCTCTAAACCCTAAACCCCATACGTCCAAAGGAGCACTCAGGAGAGTGTTTCCGAGCCGACTGTTGTCTTTCGCATGCCACCTTCCAGAAAGATCAGGTTCGGGTTTAGACTTTAGGACTCAGGGTTGAGGGTATGGCTGTTTAGGGTTTAGGGTACATGGCCCAAAACCCTAAACCCTAAACCGTCTGAGAGAAGTGGGCGCTTTGTACCCGGACTGGGACGCTCGCGCAACTGCAATCGGGCCTTTGGTCAAGCAAAGGATCCGAAGAACGGTTTAGGGTTTAGGATGTTTAGGGTTTAGGGTTTAGGGTTAAGCAAAGGATCCGAAGAACGGTTTAGGGTTTAGGATGTCCATTCCAAACCCTAAACCCTGAACGCTGGACCCTACTGTATATCCCGGGCCCTGAACCCTAAATCGTGAACCATAAAGCCTAAGCCTTGCTAAAGGGATCATAGGAGGTAGTAGCAAGGTTGGCTAGTAAGCTAACATAAGCTAACTATACTTACTTCTACCAACTTCTATTACAGATATCCCTGAGCTAAGGTACTTGTAACCTGACTTGTTAAGTGCCATGATCCTGTGCTCTGTATATCATTCAGGGGTTTGATTCCCTGTTTTCATGTCTGAACCCTACCCATGGGCCCCATAGTAGTTCCTTTTTGCGGTTCATATTGAGAATCCTACAAGGTAATCCCAAAAAGGAACTACGTACTATGGGGCCTATGGGTAAACCCTATAAGCCCTAAGCCCCAACACCCTAAACTCTTAACCCCTAAACCCTAAACCCTGAACCCTAAGCCCCTAAACCCCTAAACCCTAAACCCTAAACCCCTAGACCCTAAACCCCTAAACCCTAAACCCTAAACCGGGGAATCGTTAAAACCCGGTGTTCCGACGCCCCGAGCTGCCCGTGCCTGAAACCCAGTACCCAAGTCGGTAGTTCTCTAAATTAGGGTCCGTTTCTGGGTTTAGGGTTTAGGGTTTAGGGTTTAGGGGTTTAGGGTAGTTCTCTAAATTAGGGTCCGTTTCTGGATCCCCAATATTGCGGCACCCTTATAGGGTTTAGGGGTTTAGGGGTTTAGGGGTTTAGGGTTTAGGGGTTTAGGGTTTTGGATCCCCAATATAGTACGGCACCCTTATAAAAAGGGATCCCCAAAAGGACCCTAATCGAGACAACTACCCAAGTAGCCCCTGAAAGAGCTGAGCAGGGGCTCGCTGTTCCCGGTGTGCAGCTCTCAAGGAACCCTACACCCCTGAATCCCAGAGACCTTCCAAAATCCTGTAGAATTTAGGGTTGAGGGTTGCTCGGGTTTAGGGTTTAGGGTTTAGGGTAGTTTAGGGTAGAGTTCTTATCGAACCCGGTAGGACTTAGGGTTCTAAGGGTTTCTAATGAACTTAGTTCGGAACCCTAAACCCGTGCAAGGGTGACACCGACGCCGCAGTGCCTTGTCTCCAAGGATGCTCTAAGAATTAGGGTTTAGGGGTTTAGGGTTTAGGGTTTAGGGGTTTAGGGTAACACCGACCAAGGAAGGTACCTCTTAGGATTTAGGGTTCAAGGTGTAGGTTTCAGGGTACCTGTCGTAAGTGCAGATAGTTTCCACAAAGGGGGAAGTGCTTCTGGTACCTTAAAGTCGCGGTAGAAATTGCACACCCCAACATCCGGACCCCTAAACACCAAAATCCTAAAACCTAAACCCTAAACTCTAAAACCCTAAACCCTTAAACCCTAAACCCTAGACCCTAAACACCCCTGAACCCCTGGACCATAACACACCGAAAAAACCTAATCCTAATGATATATGGCCCCTACGATATAGAGCCCTTATGGTAACACTCATGGCGCCCCTATACCCTAGACCCTAATTAACCTTCCCTAAACCCTGAACCTCCCTACTAAACCCTTGCAGAAACCCATGTAGTCTTATAGTACCTTAACAAGCGAAGCCACAACCCTAAACACCTAAACCCTAAACCCTAAACCAAACCCAAGGGACGGCCTTGATCTTCTCGCCAGCCTCTTTGGCCAATTTGCGGAACCTGATACAGCACCACGAAGCGAAGCTTTCGGGTTTTGGGCTTTTAATAGGGTTCCTGAAAGGGATCTGCAGGGATTTTAGGGTTTGGGGATCTATGAAGGGGTTTGGGCTCAGGGTCTTGAAATCTAGAGGGGCTTAGGGTTTAGGGATCGGAAAGGAATTTAATTGCGTCCCAGCACCCCTCCCCCTTTACGCTTTCGAAGAGGCATCAGGCTCTGATAAGGGGTCGTTGGGGGTACTGGTGTCGTACCCAGGTGTATAAAACCCTAAACCCTTAACCCTAAAACCCTAAACCCTAAAACCCTAAACCCTAAACCCCTATAGCTCGCCATGCTCGGCGGGAGTATTCTACATAGATGGCATCTCAGGGAAGGCTCCTCTGATGACCGGGCTGCGCACCCCTAAACCCTAAACCCTAAAACCCTAAACACTAAACCCTAAACCCTAAACCCCTAAACCCTAAACCCTAAACCCCTAAACTGGGTTTCGGGTTTAGGGAGGCGGCCCTCTTGGCAGCCCCTGAGCATCGAACATTGACGAATCGGACATGGGGGATAGGGGCGTGGGGGTGATGGCTCGGGTCTCTATTTAGGGGTTTCCTGGGGAAACTACGTTTTATAACGGTGTCATAACCTACGTCATTCTATAGTCTAAGGTTGAATCTATGGGCCCCTAGTATGGGCCCTTAACCCTGGGATCCTTCTACACCTACTATATACCCTTTCTGTACTCCTTAAAAGTCCCTAGAAAGGCCTAAGGGTCCATATTAGGGGCCCAGACTTCTAACCTTACCCTAAGGGTTCATGTACCCAAATAGTAGAATATTGGCCTTAATGTAGTCCCTATTTGGGTACTTCAGGGCTTATGTTCTACTATTTGGGCACATGGACCCTTAGGGTTAGATGTCGGGCTCCCAGAGGCTCCAATACCCCTTAATTAGGGAATAGACCTTAGATCATATTAGGGATCCTACTATACTTTAAGGTATATTCCTTACTTAAGGGGTAATTATTGGAGTCTCTGGGCATGGAGCTACAGGCAGTTACAGCTAGAGCTTCAGAGCTTGGGAGCTCTGAAGATGGGTCTTCCCTCCCGACAGCTGCCCAGAGACTCCAATACCCCTTAATTAAGGAATATACTTTAAATTATAGCATAGTAGGACCCCTAATATGATCTAAGGTATATTCCTTATTATTTAAGGGGTATTGGAATCGGTAAGAGTGTTTTTTTTTTTGTTGTGGGTGTTTTTTTGCTGCGTGTGCGCGGCGCGTTTTTTTTTTTGCTGCGTGTGCGCGGCTCCTGCGCGTCCACTTGCTGTGGGTGCTTTTTTGCTGCGTGCGCGGCGCGTTTCTTTTTATACTGCGTGTGCGCGCCGCGTTTTCTGTTTTGCTGCGTGTGCGCGGCGCGTTTTTTGCTTTTCTGCGTGTGCGCGGCGCGTCTTTTTTTTTGGTGCGTGTGCGCGGCGCGTTTTTTTTTTGGCTGTGTGTGCGCGGCGCGTTTTTTTTTCTGCTGCGTGCGCGCGGCGCGTTATTTTTTTTACTGCGTGTGCGTGGCGCGTTTTTTCTTTGCTGCGTGTGCGGGGCGCGTTTGTTTTGGCTGCGTGTGCGCGGCGCGTTTCTTTTTGCTACGTGTGCGCGGCTGCTGCGCCTCCACCATATATGGTCCTATTCGCGGTTTTTCCTTTGCTGCGGGTGCGCAGGGCGTTTTGTTTTTGCTGCAGGCGTGCGGCGCGTTTGTTTTCCTTGCTGCGCATGCGCGAGTGTGTTTTTTTCGTGTGGGTGCGGGGGGTGGGCCTGAGGAAGCGCGTGTATGTTGTTGTTGCGGTGCGCGGCGCGTTTGCCTTTTTTTCTTGCAGCGGCTGCGAGGGGCGGCACTCAGGCACTTGGCAGGGCGGGCCGCTTATAA
>CAJNDV010031987.1:10403-44151 GCA_905221635.1 Symbiodinium sp. CCMP2456 | reverse complement strand
AGCGCATGTCGCGCGCTCCATCCGCCGGCGCCCGCAGCTGCGCCATGCATTCCAAGTGGAGGTAATGGCGGGAGAGTTCTGCGCATGCGCGCGCCAGAGTAGGCACCGCGGCTGCGCGCACCGCGCTGCAGGAAGGGTTTATTTATCCTGGCTGTCCCTATGTCCCAGAGCACCATAAAAACAGGGCCGCGCGAAGGAGACCAACTGCGGTGCGGCGGTTTGTGGAGAGCAGTGAGGAAGGATGCGCGAGACATGGTGTCAAAAACACTGCGCCCAGCGAGCGACACACGGACTGCGTCGTCCCGCTATTCTGCCAGTGCGTCCGTGCCGGCTTTCGCTTGCAATGCATTTTGAGACAGTTTAGTCGCCTCATCGAACACGTGTGCCCACGCTCTGAAACAAGGCGGAGGAAAACGTCGCCCGTCGCCAGTTGCGATGCCACGCAAGCCGCCGTCCGGCTTACGAAACACTGTGAGGCGAGCCAAGGCGAGTCCCGACACGAGGTCTGCAGGCACATGCGCATTAGTTCGGTCGCGGCAAAGGCGAGGAGCTCCAATGCCGGCACGTCGGCGAGCAGTATCTTAAGATGGTCTGCGCGCATGCCCGAAGCTAATCCGGACCACCGCTGCGCCCACGCTGCGGTGCTGCTGGCACGCGGCCCGGTGATCACCCAGTGAGTGAAAGCTAGTCCCACAACGGAATGCCGCGGCATCAAGATGCAGTGGGAGGCGCAGCCGCCGGAGCAGGAGAACATGATAGGGAGCTGAATCGGCGCAGCTCCGGGCACGTGGGGAGGGCTACACTCGACCGCACCTGATGTGCGTCGAGCACAAAGGTGAGATCGGCTACCTTGGAAGTTGCTCGCTGCCAACCGCGCGCGAGGTCTGCTGGCCCAGGGATTTGTGGCGGGGCTCCCCGACAACAGCCCAACCTCGACAGCCCTCACGAAGGTCGACGGCGGCAGTTTTTTCCGCACCGTCTTGCACCTTTGTTCGCAGTGGGGGTGAGCAGGCTAGGCCGTGTAGGTGCTGGGCGACGCACAGACTTGGCTGATATATCGCTCCACCGCACCCGGCGCTGCGCAAGCCAAATCGCCGTGCGCGCGGTCGTCCTCGAGGACGTGCTGCGCTGCCTCGTTGGCCGCAGCCTCGCCCAGCACTACGCTGCCCAGCTGGCATGCTTTATCAATACACAAGGATTCAGGATTCGGGTAGGCACGGAAGCCATGCTGACCGCCATGCTGCACGGCACTAAACGGTACACACGCACCGCGAGGTTCGAGGGCACTCAGGGCATTATTGGGCAAGAGTCGTTACTTTCGTGTGCCTCCTTGCTTAGGAGCGTGCTGCTGGTGCTGTTGTCGCTGCCCACACTGCCCAGGCAGCGGCCTCGTCTCTGTTGCACCACATGAATTCCCTCCGGTCGGAGCTCGGAGCTGCTGGTCTACCCCCAACCGTGCTCCAGATCCTGGTCCGTAGGCCGGCAGTGTGCTCTCGCCGCATCCTTTTTCGGCCTTCTTCCAACTTCGAACCAGGTGGTGCAGCTTTGGACGAATTCTTGGCTGATGCATGTTGAATGTCGGGCCCCTGAGCCATCTAAGCGTTTAAATCCAGTTGCCGGATTCGGGGTGACGTTTTTTTCTTGATTTGGGGGGTACGAGTTTTGGGCGTGTTTGTTCTCGTCGAGTTGCCCTGCTTACTGGTGGTGAACTCATGGGGCCGGATTTCGACGTGTTCATCATCAGCGTTTTCACGCCTTCCCGTGCTATTTCTCAGAGGCTCTGTGTCTTTTCGTTCGTCGTTTGTTGGGTGGCGGACCTGAGGGTTTTTTGTATTTTTTTGGCTGGCGTGGTGGTGGCGTGGCGGTTGGGTTGGAGGTGCCTTTTGTGGTGGCGTGGTGGCGGTTTTGTACAGCCGGCTTGATGCCGTTTGCTTGCTCAATTTGTAGACGTAGAGTTCCTGAGTGCCCATACGGGTGGCTGTACAACCTTCCCCGTGTGGAGTGTACAGCGCAATCTCGGCCCGTGTACAGTGCGTACAGACACGTTGGTTTGCAGGTTATTGCAGCATATGTCGATTGTAAGCTGAAGCTTTAATTAATTACGTTCGACGTGCACCATCGTATCTGAAACCAACTTGTCGCGGTTCATTGCTGCCTCTGGCAAAGTTGACATAGCGGCCACTCTGTCATGGTTGATTCATTTGTGTGGGAAGATGCCACCCAGATAGTTTGACAAGCAATTGCATATGGTGAGGGCCAAGCGTGCACTTAGAATTCACAGACAAGGACAGCATGCGAAGTAGGCTATGTACCAGGGTCGGGGGCAGCCGCGCTACAGAAGCATCAGCTGGCTGTTGCAAGTGCGCATCGCCCGACCCTCGGACTGCAGGCGCTCCCGTCTTCTGCAGTTGCCACGACGAGGCCGAGTGGGAAACTCTCCCAGAGCGCTCGGGCGGAGTGCCGCAAGAGGCCAATCTTGTACGGGCTTACGGCTCGACTGGGTGGATGTGCTCCCCGTCGTCAGGTCCTGCTGCCCAGACGCCGCAGACCGTTGCTTGGCGGCTTGCGAAGGAAGTGGCGGGGTGGGGGGGCAAGTGGCACAGGCTCGCCACCCCACCTCCACTATCGCGAACGCGTGTTCTTGCGCGTGCTTTTGCCAGCCTTGCCAGGCAATTCGTCCCCCGAATTGGCCGTCGCGCGCGACGGCAGCCGGTAAGCCTGCCCCGGCAGTCGGACACAACCGCAACAAAAACTACGTTCAAGGCTGGAGTTTTTTCCGAAGTGGACATGGAACTGCCTGCAAATCTGGGAGCGCGCGGCCTCGGAAACACGTGATGTAAGCAAAGAAGCATGCCGGCATTCGGAGCGAAGTGACTGCGAGGTGAAACTGTCGGAGATGGGCCCCGGTTGGGTTGCCTACCCGACTCTTGGCCACGTCCACTCATACGATCCAACGTGGTCGATCTACCACAGACTCTTCTTGGAAGCCTGCAAATTCTGCGCCGCGTCAACCGGCCCGACCGCGCTGCTTCGGCAAATTCCTTCTTGGGTGTGTGGTAGCGCCGGCCACGGGCTTCCAAAGGCCGTGCTGGTCACGGCCTGCTGCAGGAGGTTCAGTTGCCTCTTGCCATGTCGGCGAGCAGCGTGAGACGTAGAGCGCGAGGATGTGGCGTCGGCGTCTGCAACAGTCGACGACAAGACCAGCTCAGCCGGTGTGCCACGCCCACGACAACGCCGCCACGCTCTTTGGCAGTATTTGCTGCAGTTGAGTGACGTGTACCCAGTGTACACTTGCTACGTGTTGGGACCACCGAATGATGTGGTGAGAGGTCCTCACGAAGCTCTGGAAAGCGCTCCACAGGCCCCGGCCCGCTTCGGGGCCTAAATGTTGATGCCGCCCGGCAGGAGCATGCTGACTGTTCGGGAGTTGTCACCGTTAATTCTTGCAGAGCCAGGCAGCCATCGCTGCTGCCCCTTTAACGCGCATGAGTGCTCCGTCCGTGGTTTACAACCTGGACGATTTTTGTGCAGTCTCAACGCGAAACACAACACGGACACAGCATGCGAGCAGGTGCTGAAGCAGTCGGTTGCTTTTTCGGGTCGCCATCAGGCTCCCTTCGACCAGGTGACATTGCAAGCGCCCGAAGCCTATCCGATGACAGTGCCACCACGACGGCTGGGACCACCACTACTACAGGACCAGATCTACTGCTGTAACTGTTACACGCAAAGATGTCTTTTGTTCCGAACACTTTTCACCAGCAGTCACAGCACGATCCGTATGCCACGACGAGGCCTACACTTGCAGGCTGGGATCCTGCATCCAGCGCGTGCGAGAAGCTAGCGCAAAGCAGCAGATCGCCAACTTGGAGGGAAAAGGCGCGAGAAAAACAACAAAGTGAACAGTCATTTGCATGCGATGCTCTTCGCCGTTGTGTCGATCATCACATTAGCCGCAAACAACTATTCTTTGAGTCGCCGTCCTGGTCGGAAGCCATGTTGTTCTTCAGGCTGCGCATTCTCCAGTGGCACTTCGTTGCGGGCTAAGATCATGCGACCGAAGACTTTGTAAAACAGATGTATGTACGCGATAACACAAAATCATAAACTAGTCTAGCGGATGCCATTTTCGCAATTATGCCAAACAAAGTTCGGCGCGTTCGGCACCATCTAGATTGATAATCTCCTGTGCATAACACTCGGTTGTTGAACGCAAAAAGATGCTCCACTAATTTCGACGGCGGAAACTTCAATACTTCAGCAAGCCAATCTCATCCCAGGCTTTGTTGCCCTTGAGCTGTTGAATGGCGTCCTTCAGCTTGTTGGGGGACCACGGTGCCTCAGAAAGCCTGGCAGGAGTCGGACTGCCGGAAAACAAATTTTTCCAGGTGAGTGTGCAAAATGCTGCAGTGGTGCTAGGAAGGCCGGCGACCGCCCCTGGCAGCACGACGCACCGGCTATCACGTCAGAAGCCACGCACAAGGCGGCTCCAAGGGAGGCAACAGCAGTTTTTGCGACAGTGGGTGTTGCGACAGAAGAGGCTGGAGCTCTTGCAGCCTGAGTGGGAGACGACTCACTCCGAAGATTTGCGAGGTCCAGCGCCTGCCATCGTTTTTTCAACCTCCTGCGGCTGTGGCTCGAATGGCAGGCGGCACGCGTTGGGCTCCGACAGAGAAGATGCTACTGTCTGTGCAGGGTGCCAAGCTTGGGGCCAACGTCCTTGC
This sequence comes from Symbiodinium sp. CCMP2456, assembly GCA_905221635.1. Classification (NCBI taxonomy): domain Eukaryota; class Dinophyceae; order Suessiales; family Symbiodiniaceae; genus Symbiodinium; species Symbiodinium sp. CCMP2456. The sequence goes on along the minus strand of CAJNDV010031987.1, from coordinate 39,427 downwards.
ATGCCGACGTGGGCAGGGCAAAAGGGCTCACAGGCGGCCTCGCTGCCCTGGTCAGGGCAGCTCGTGGTTGCGGCCATGAGCGTTTACGCAGCGTCGTTGCGCGAGCCGCTGCTCGATGAAGGCGGTGCTTTGGAAATGAGCGTTGTGGTGTGTTGACACTCCCGAATCTGGCTTCGGCATAAATAGCCTGCGAGGGAAGCTCATGGGTCTGCGTTCGACGGCTTACAGCACCTCCGAAATGATCCCATCATGCTGCCCGGACTGGAGCAGTTGCAGAAGCAGCAGGGCATGACAAGCAAGTCTGGCAAGCCATCAAATTCTTTGCGGAGCGGTATGCCTTCTCGGCGCAACTGCGAGGAAAGCGTCTTCCCACATAGTCGTGCCGTTCCGGATGCAAGCACGCTTCCCCTGCTAAGTCCGTACAGGCATGGGTCGCTCGCTGTTCTGCCCCTGCACGGACCGTGTCCACATCGAATCTGAGGATTATCGAACTCGCTTTTCGCTGTCAAGCTCGAGGTATGCCAACATGACCTCGAACGTTTAGTTGCCGTCGCTGCAATGCCGCGTCTTCGAGCAAAAAGCCGAAGCTACGACCAAGCCGAAGACTTTACAGACCGCAAGTTGCCCTTTTCTTCCTCCGAAAGGCATATCAGCGCTGGAAGTCGACTAGAGTATGGCATCTTGATGGGGCAGGCTTCAGGGCTTATGCCAGTCACAAGCATCCGCATGTGCTACGAAGGATGCTAGCCATGCGAGATCAATGGGGTTTTCTTTGACCTACAGCCGTGTCTTGACTCTACGTCTACGTGTCGGTTGCCTACACTACGATTTCACTGGAAGCAACGCCGGGCGCTGGACGACCTCGTGCTGGGTGGATCTCTTCGGATGGAATACACGCTCTCGGAGGAGCCTTCGGCGTTCAGTTCCAGTTGTCTTGTCCCAAGAAATTAATTATGAGGATCCATCCAGTCACCTCAAGTCTGAGCGAAAACCTCCTCTCAGCGATGCTCTCAGTTCACCGGCACCGCGTTGGTGTTGATGTGAGCTGCACCGAAGGGGTCGGATTTGGTAAAGACCTCGTCTGTCTGGTTGGGAGTGAACGTCGTGTGCCTCCCTCGCCCCCTGCAGTGTTTCAATGGTGGGCCAAGCTGTTCATGTTCAGGTGGGAGAACCTGGGAAAGCTTCCAGGATTGACCTGCAAGCTTCTGCGCCCTGCCGAAGACCTCACGGTCCTGACAAATCCCGTATCACATTTTTGCACCTTCAAGAGACCGGACCACAGAATCACCGAACTCCCAAGCCGCACTAAACCCCAAACCCCCGTGCCAGGCAAGCGGCGGCTCGCAGCTGCATGGAGTTGCTGTCAGACCACCACGGGTTCCTGGGCATCAAAACACAAGAACTGCAAGAAGTCTGAAACCTGAGTAAGACCAGCCCAAGGTGCTGTTCCACGTTGATGGTCCACATGCCGTTGTCCCCACCTTGCTGGGCCATGCGCACCATCCGAAGCTTCTCCCGCACCGCCGGCGCCTGAAGGAGAGCACTGAGAAGCTGTCCCGGCATAACGCATCTGCAGGTGCTGGACTCTGCTAGAACGTGCGAATCCTCTTGCCTGCCGCGCCGTGTTGATCAAGGCCTCGACACATTGCGCATCGCGACGGCTTCGAGAACACGGCTTCGCTTATGGACGCTCAGCACAGGAACAGACTAGTCCAAGGGGCAGCTTCTAAGTCCCGGAGGCCCTGGGAGTCCACGGGAAGTCCCAGGCGCCTCGAAGGGAAGCTTTCAGGTTTCAGGCTTTTGGGCTTTGTTCAACTTGTAAGTACAAAAAGCCCTGCGACTCTGAGAACTTGGAGCTTGTGCCCTGCAAAGGCAGGAGACCCGTGCATCCTCTCAACATTTAGTAACTGCACAGGCCACAGCGAACTGCTTGAAGGACCATGGGACTTGTCAAGTTCTGTTTGAGGTTGCACATGCTTTTTTTTCCGCTGGGAAGATCAGGCTGATGCCTCAAAGCCCGAGAAAATGCCCACAAAGGAAGGGAATCTCCATCGGACTTTAACAGCTCTTCTGAGCGTCCTGAGGATGGGCTTCTGCACCTCCAGCGCTTTCGGCCTTCGCAGAAGACGGAAGAACCCTCTGCAAAGCTTGTTGAAAGGGACCGTGCAGAATTCATGAAGTCTCTGGTCTGTCACACCACTACAGTAGCTGCAGCTTCCGGGGTTGGTGAGCCTGAGGCTCATCAGGAAGGACCTCTGCTCGAATGCCGACTGTCGGGCGATCTCCGCGGCGGCCTTCACGAAGCCTAGGAGGCGAAATGTCAACTCAGGCCAGACAATAGGCAGTGTCTTGCAAAACACCTAAAAATCGCCCTGAGCCGCCCGACCTCCTCGATCTTGAAACCCTAAATTCTGCCAGCCCGCGACAGCAATTGAGTGTAGCTTGGCAACAGCTTCGAGAGCTAACGGACTGCGCAACCCGAGCTCATGTTTGCATACTGTATTATGTGACATGTAATTGTGGTACATTTTGTGGTGTTGTATTCCTTCGTCACTTAAGACCATTATGCACCAGGTGCGCCACGTTGCGTTGGGTGAGGCCTCATATATCTTATTCAAGTGCTTGGTCCGAGACATCTCAGTAGACGCTAGTATAGAAGCTACACGGACCCTGAACTTGTAAGCAACTTAAGGCTACGTGAAAAAAGAAGATCGATGCCCAGAAGCTCGGTGATTCGTAGGCTTTCTGCAGGTCCGAAAGGATGTCCATGGCCTCTGCAGGCCGACCCTTCACTTTACGCGTGCTTCGTGTACTCCTCCATTGCTTTTTGCTCATGGTGAGGGGAGTGAATTGTTGCCTTTCGTTTTTCTTGCTGCTACCAGTAATTTCTGTTTCTTGATGTGCTTCCTTGCTCCTCTCCCTCAGCTGCAACTGTTCCGACCGCGTAGCTGCCGCTGTCAGTCCACTTGCTGTGAACGTGGCTGTCATTTGTTGCTCTTGCTGCCGGCGACTACGACTGCCTTTGCTCCACAGTGCCACCCTTGTGTCAATACGGATTGTACTGGTACAGTAGTCTAGGCATTTGGATTCATATTCTTAAAACCTTGTTCTTTTTTCTTATTGTTGCATCCGCAGAAATCGAAATGGATCCGCCGTCGTTGCTGTCCTCTTTAGTATGTCGATTTCTGAACCGGGCTGGCCCGTAATTAAGGATCCCAAGGCGCCGCTTGGTACTTTCGTGCGAGAGACACAACTGCTATCCGTTTTGCAGGTCCTCCGAAGACTTGTCAGGAATTTCTGGGTCTGCTAGATTTCGCAAAATGTCGCCTGGTGTTTCTGTGGAGGGTATCTAAGCGGGCACAACTCCACAAAGCTCTCCTGCGTGCTATAAACATGTATGCGTACTGTCAACTGCACTCGGCGCATGTGTCGAAGAGCTTCAAAGCCTGGCTGCAACTCTTCCCTATGACCCTGAAGACTGGACGAGCGGAGCTTTCGAAAACCCTGCGAGGCCCTGCCTGGATCTCGGTGTAAAGCGGCCGGGAACGTGCCAGTCTCTGCTGCTTCAGCGGGTCCTTCTTGTTGCAATGAAACTCAGAGGTCTTCTGGGCTTCACGGCTCCGATCTCGAAAGGGTTTCGGCCCTGTAGGCTCCCACCCTAAAGTAAGGCTTCCTCGCCTGAGCCCAACAGCAACACTTCGACAGAGTCATCACTATGTCATCACAGGCGCTGCCATAGTGCAGACCCTCAGCGTGACGAATTTTTAGGGACTCTGTTTATAGCTGGCGGGGTGTCCTTGCCCAGAGCGTCACAAAGGGCTCTCCACATGGTGCTTGCCATGCGCCGGCGAAGATAATCGCCTTTCCTAGGCGGTGCTGTGCTGAGCAGCTTGGCCGCAGGTTCTACTACATGATTTCCGCGGCTGCGCTTTATTTTTGCTTGCCCGGTACTTCTCTAAGACTTGGCCAGAAGCATGACTGCCCGGAATCTGTCTTCTGAATCGAACAGGCTGTTTCCTGACCTGGCCCAGGATGGGAGCAGAAGCTTCCCGCGGAATTGCGATCGTCGGGATCGGAGGGCGGCCGATAGCTACGGAGTTTAGGGCTCATGGCTTGGATCGTTCGAGGCTCTTCGCGTTGATTCTGCCCATCAGCTCGTTGATGGTCTCGCGCACAGTAGGACGGTCGTAGATCCTCAGCCATGCAGCGTCAAGCCCCAAACAGAGGATGTTGCTTGCGTGCTCAAGGCGTACCCCCAATCTCCTCTGCGGCTTTGCGAGGGCGCGCTTGGTGCAAGCACAATGGCTCCGCAGCCCTGAACTAAAGTATTGAGGTGAAGCGGAAGTGGCCCGTGGGCCCAAGTCCAAGTGCTACTTCGTCAGACTTCGACGGGTGGCAGGCTCAGGGAGAGCTGCGTCTCCGGGAGCTCGGCCTGCAGGTGACGCACCAGGTCCACCTGCTGCGCAGAATTTCTGCGACCACTTCCATGCGCTTACCATATCTGAAAGGGCTATAGAGCGGCTAGAAACCATCATGCTGCAAGGCCCGTCTGCTCAAGGTCAGGGCTCAGCTACGAAACTTGGGGCTCTTCTTCATTCGTCTTTTATGTACAACAGACCACAAACAAGCTGCAAAGCAGCTCTTGGAGGATTGGACTCCAAGTCTGCGACAGGCCTGCTTGAGTCTTGAGTCCCTCTTTGCCGAGGCGCTGCCAGGACGGAATCTACGCCGATCTCGATGAAGACCAGGTCTTCAAAGAGGCTCCTTGGCAAAGCAAACCAAGTTGCGTGCATGAGCCCATGTCCTGCATTGGGTTCTGCATCTTTAATCCAAGCCACAGGAGGCTGGGATCCAGCTCCTTGGGCTTCGAAATCCTCGGCTGCTCCAAGGCCTGTACTGTAGGGAGACGCTTCGAATCCACAGCACCCTGATCATCGCTCACACTTAAACCTGGAACCGCAGCCGGGTCCTAAGCCGGCTGTGCATTGCAAGCTTGAGCCCTCCACCTAAGGGGCTTCCCAGTTCCGCTGCCCTCACCTGTCCCCATCTCTCTCAAAACACAGCTCGGCGATGTCTCTCTCAAAACCCACCTGCGTCGGACACTCCAAAACTCCAAACACTGAAACCGCCTGGACCTCCAATCCTTGAAGTGTTAAGCCCCGAAACCCCGAAGCACAGGGCAGCCAAGTGGCTTTTTGTCCGGCAGCGCCGGGGTTCTTGTTCTTGTGGTAGTCTTCTTTGCCGCTGTTTTCGCCTTAGCTCTAAGCTGGTGGGGGTGCAGCAGTGGGAATCTTTAATCGAACTCCTCGGATCAAGAATCAGGGTATGCATATTCCGTTTGAAGAATCCCAGGCGGTCGAAGGACAGTATTGCTTGGAGCTTTCCGTCTGCAGACGTAGGTTTGACAAGCTTCGACACCCAGAGCACCAAGAGACAAAAACACCACAATGTGCATTCACCCATCTGTCAGGAGCAATCCTGAGGCCTGACCTGCCCTGAGCCAGACACGACACTGCCCCCAAGCCGAAACCGGATCCTAAAACAGCCAAGTTGCTGGTGGCGGCGTAAGTCCGGCTCGTGCCAGCGCCTCCAATGACTCGGAGGAAAAACGATGGGGGCTCCGAGAGCCCATTGCGGCTCAATGCTTGATTGGGTTCCGCGGCTCAAGATCAGGCCCTAGACAAAAATCTTGCAGCCGAAACTCCCCACTGCATTCCAGGACCCCGAACCTTTCAGCCTCCCAACAAGAGCAGTGTCGCACGAACACCAACTACTGAGCTCTCGGGACTAGCATGTAAGGCAGAACACTACAGTCACTACAGAACATGCGGCGCAGCAGGTAATGCCAGCCACCCTAAACATCAAGTCATGAAAGCAGTCGCACATTTTTCTTGCTGTGTGGCAGCATAGCAGTTCTATATCCTTGCTCCACGCATGCCAAATAGGATCCCTTGCGTTTCGCCCTTGCGCGATCCTTGGGCGTGCTTAGGTTTTTTCAAGACTAGGGTTTGTTACTGTGGCTTGTTGACCTTTGGCGGCTTCGAGTCTAAGCCTCGGCTGCGGGCAAAACACTTGGGCTTCAAGCCTCACCTACCTACAACGCTGCTCAGTATCATTCTTGCATCAACCTTAACAACAAGCCTTGAGCATAGCTTGCGTTCGCCTTTGCGCGCCCTTGCGGTGTGCACTTTATAAGCGACCGAGTTTTCGCTAATCGCCCGCCTAGTATTGTCAGAAGAATCCACCAAAAAGAACAACACACAATGCCCAGACAAAGTAGCAGGAACACTGGCAACAACAAATACAAGACCAGCATGTCTTGTAGTCTGCGATGTGCAGTTTTGCATGGGCGCACTTGTTTGAGTCCCTCATGATGTGCCGTAGGGTGGCAGAGGGTGGGGCGCAGCAAACAAGCACAGACACAAACCACAGCGTGTAGACGCTCGAGCCGTGGCAAACAATCACAAAGACAGCTAGTGGACAGGTTGCCAGTATCATGGCAGGTAACCCCCTATGAAGCCAAACATTCCCGCCCCCCCTTCGATGCACCGTGGGCGCACTACACGAAGTCGGCCTGATTGGCCTCGCCTTCGCGCTGCCTCGGCTTCAGGTCCGTGTGCTCCAAACCGAACGAAGCCGTAAGGAAAGTACGGACCACCACCACAAAGCTCTGCGGACATCGACACCGCCGTCATCATCACAATCATAATTGCATTCGCAATAACGACAATCATCATCATCATCATCATCAGCATCGCTACTCTGCTTAGGTTGTTCATCTCCACGCAGGCGGCCCGAGCGACAGGGCTTGCAGGGCGCAGTACTTCCGATACCAGGCCTGCCCAAGGCAAAGGCGCTTGCGGGTCTAGGGTGTGGGCATTTGGCTTTGAGGCATCTTGGCTTTGCTTCTATTGCAAGGCAAGACCTCTTGCCTTGAGCGTTCAGACGCCCCCGGCCTTCTCATCTCCCTGGTTGATGCCCAGCGCTGCGTTGGCGGTGCTCAGCGCCCCGCGCGGCAGCCCCAGCTTTAGTGCCTCGTGGAGAATCTTTGGCAGCTCTGTTGTTTTGGATCAGAGGGTCCCGTCGCTTGAGTCATTGTGATGGATCAGAGGGCGTTCGAAGCTGTGGGCCACTCGTGCACTTGCATTCGCAACGGCAGCCAAGGTTTTGGACTGGGGGAAACCAGAAAAATACCAAGCTACCCGAGAGAACGAGAAAGCACATTGACTGTGCCGAGCCAACCATCGCCGTCGTCACCACAAGCATCCCCGATCATCAGAAGCAGCACTGGTGCTAGCAGCAGAGACATCCGAATCACGCCACCCTGGCTGATCTGTCGGGAAACGGCCGCCGACCGGTTCTTGAGAAGCTCCGACCGGAGCTTCGCCACCGGGCCGCCCCCAGGTGCGGTCGCCAAGAGCTTCTGGCCCTGCCAGAAGTGCCACAAAGCCTCCCAAGGATGGTCACGAGTTAACGAGTTAACACCTTTTTAAGCAACTCTCGGACTCCGACGGAACCTTGTCGAAGCGCTCCTCATTGAAGGCGACGACTCCGAGGTGACGTTCCTCTTTACCGTCCTGTCTGAGGCGAGCCAGATGATTCTTCCGGAAGCGGGCCGATGCCCGCCCTTTGCACCTAGCGGCCTGCGAATCTGTAACGCTACTGAGCCTAGTGAACTGATACGATGATGATGGCGATGGTGGCGATGATGATGATGATGATGACGACGACGACGACGAGTGTTGCGGGTGATGAGGATGATGTGACGAGTGTTGAGGGTGATGAAGATGACGATGTTGATAACTAATCATGGGACTGATGCTGATGTTGATGATGAGTGGTGAAGAGGACGAAGATGACGATGTTGCTGTTGATGATGGTGATGCTGAAGATATTGGTGGTGACGACGAAGATCATAAGGGTGATGTTATGATGATGATGATGATGATGCACTCCGCTCTGGACTCTTCCGGGTAGTACGCCGGGGTAAAGCTTGAAGAGGGAGCCGGGAAGTGAGTCACCCTCCAGATGAGCCGCCTTATGTCGACAAGGAGCGCTCGCAGGACTCAGGCCTGATGCCCGACCAATCCCTCACCGTGAAGGACTTTGCTCGACTCCGTTGTTGTTGTTGTTGTTGTTGTTGTTGTCCCGCCCCCGAGTCGAAACCTCTTGCTAATAGCATTCTTTGACCGCACCAGACTAAGAGACGCAAGTGCGATAACAGCAAGTTGCAGCTGAATAGCAAGCACAGGGACAAGGATGCAAGTGCTGTATCAATGATTCTGCCAGAAAGATGCTAACGGAGGTCCTGGATCAACTTCGTTACTTCGTCACTCGGCAACGTTCCCTGCTCCTGAGCTTGGGCTGAGCTGTGTACGGGTTTGAGGGAAGCCTGGCAGCAGTCTTAGGGGTCTTTGCGCAAGCTGGGTGCGCAGTTCAAAAACTTCCGGACGGTCGGATTCAAGCTGAAGGTGTGCAAGGCGATGCGGATTTCTGTGGGGCTCAGGTTTTGGTTGCATGTCTTCACAGTTTGGACTGGGTGTTGGCTCTCATGTTCTGTAGGCTAGAGAACACCGAGAGCCCGACTTCGTCAATCGTGATTCATGGGCCCCTTCCGAAACGACGGAATCTGAAACCTTTTGGTGCCGAGGTGCAGGAAGAGGGTCCAAGAGCTTCCACATCCACTCCTCTGAAGTGGAGGCGCCTTTGAGGAGAGATTGAAGCATTTGAAAGGCTTTGGCCTTGGCGTTGGAGTGTCAACCTCCTGCGGACGTCTGGCCCTTATTCGTCAGGTTTCGGGGCTTCTTTCTGGAGGATGCTTGGGAGGAGTCTCATCGTCATGTTGGGCTAAGGCCGTCTGCGATGCACCACAAAGGCTCAGTAGAACTGACCCGTAGTCCTGTGGCCTGGTTTACTGCAGGCCTCGAAGCTTCCTCCCGCTATAAAAAAGAAGCTGATATCCACTTTGTCAGAAAGCTTCACGAAGCCCTAAGGCTCCTGAGACCTTTTCCAAGAGAAGCAATTCTGTCGGAAGGGTCCCAGGCACTATCCAAGTCCCCGCTGTCGCAGAGGACGCGCAGGGTCTCCACATCGGCGCGGAGGTCCTGGTCTCGTGCTTGTCGAGCAAGGATTGATGCACTTTACCAGCTGTCTGAGAAGCCCTAAGCAAGGGGGGGAGGTGTTATCAACGAGGGCTCTCCAAAGTTGTCCTGAAGCTATTAAGGACCACATCTTTTTCAAACATGATAAGACTCCAAGTATCAACGGGAACTTGAACTCCATAAGCTTAAAAATACGAGATCCCTCAATAACTCAAGCCCAACTATCTGTCATAGCCAATCGCAACAACCAATTTGCAATGAAACCTTACATATCAGGCTTTTCTGCTTTTCTACACCCACCTCATCTCTTTAGCACCCGCGACCCGAAACCCGGTCTGGCCAACTCTCACGATATAGAAGACAAAACCGCTTGGGCCTGGACATGTTACGGAAAAAACTAAACTCGTCAAAAGTACTGCGGCGAGTAAATGATTAAATGCATAAAGAACCCAATCCCAATTTCAATACTCAAACAAAACATTAAAACACTCCAAACGATTACACATGTCGAGCATGAGACCTTATTCTTGATTCTTGTGCGTGGGCGGCGTGCAGGCCCAGAACCACATCAACAAGTCGGCCAGAAAGCCAGCCCTGCAACACAAGGTTGGCCGCCTTCCAGTTGTAAAGCCCTCCGCCAACACAACATCACAAAGACATAATATGCATATTATTAACGGAGGCACCAACCAAATGAGGGTTGCAGATTTTGCAGTAAGAAGTGTCAGGCCAAGTGTCTGGGTCTCTCAGCATCACTGCCACGGGAGTGCCCTTCTCGGTTGCCTCCGTTCCGGCGTCGTAGATGTGCCACTGGACGAAGCAGTATTTCCTCCAGCACTCGGAGCTACCAGAGAGTCGCTCGAAGCAGAACACCTAGCTAGTGTTTGAAACCGAAAAGCTCCGTCGGCACTCCTAGCTGCCACAAAAAGTGGTACCGGTGCACTCGACTTTCGCGCATGGCATCAGCTACGGGTATGGGAATGCTTAACGGGAATATGTTCTTCGCGCACAGAACAAATCACTTGTCGGACGCTCCCATGAGTGTGGCAAAGGAGAGAAGATGCACCCCTTTTACACATGCAAGAAGAAGAAGGCTTGCTGTAGGCCTCCTGACTTAACGACGACGACCCCTTGGGACTCGTTAGCCTGGCTTTTGGTTGCAGTCGGGCTTCCACATCGGTGCCAACTTGGTGCGCATGTCGTCCGAGGCATCTTCCACAAAGTCCAAAGCCTGGCAAAGGAGCCATGCGCGCTGGCAACAGGTAGAACCACTACTGCGACTCCTTTTCAATTTCACAGGTTTGGCATTGATAACGATGATGATGTTGATGCTGATGCTGATGCTGATGCTGATGCTGATGCCGATGCCGATGCCGATGCCGATGCCGATGATGATGATGATGATGATGACGATGATGATGATGATGACGATGATGATGATGATGATGATGAATGGAGGCCGCCAAAGTGGGCACGAACACCGAGGAGAACACCAGTCACCGGTTACATGATCACGCTGCTGTTGACGATGGCGATGATGATGTTGCTGCTGAGGAAACTGCCTCGGTACCGTTGTTTTGCATTGACATATATATATATAGATTCACACTTTAGCGTGGATTCTAGCAGCGCTCCGTGCCGGCTCATTTAAGCGGCTGCGAAGGATGGATGCAAAGATACACGACAACTGAGGTGACTCCTCGTGTCGCTGCCCCCGACCTGGCCTGGCGCTGCTTCTCCACGGGCAGCTCGTGGGCCTCTTGATTCCTTGGACCAAAGGAGCTTCATCTCTCTGCGTCTCTTCAACGCTAGGGCCGCAGGTAACCGGGCGAACCGCAGAACGGCATCTTGCTCTACCTTCTTTCTCACGTGGCAGCCTCTGATTCGAAAGCTTGGGAACCCAACAGCCCCAGCCGTCCAACCTCGTCTCCCTGCTGATCACACCTCTGCCTATTCGGTTTCCTGTGACGAATCACTACTTGGAGTTTGCATGAAGACTGCCTGCTCTGCTTTTGAATCTGCAGGATGCCTACTGCAGCCCCAGTTGGGATGCCTATCTTTATATCGGGGGAGGAGAGCAGCAGCGTGGTTACAAGAGATGCAAAGACAATGACCAAGGAATCACGAAGTATCCCCTCCCTTGTCAGGGCTCACCCACACAGAACCCAAACCAGGATTCCACACGAGTCGGCGGTATTTGCAAATTGATGAATCAATGAGTTTTTTTGCTGACAAAACCGAAGCGTCAGGATCATGGGATCGCTATCCCATCTGTTCTTGCCAGACTTGTCCATGCATAGCTTCAGAGCGCGATCCCATCGCAAGAATCTCATGCCGGGCGATACCAGACGGGACGAGGGTGCACCAGGCGGTGCAGCGACTTGCTATTCCTATTCCTAGTGAGGGACTGGCTCGGGTGAGTGCATGTGAGGGAGTGAGTTTATCGATCTGCATCTTGATTTGGCACTGCTGCTCAATACACTGTCCTTCGTATCTGAAGAAACCAAGTGTCTCCGTGCAGGTATGTGAAGACAGCGGCGAGGAAAGCACTGTGCAGTTATGATGACATGTCTTTGCCCAGTAAAAACTCAGCACAGCAATCGTCGACAGCAGCGCAGCTTCCAAAAAGGGAGACTTGAATGCCTGATAGATCAACCCCTGCTCTGGCCCTGCATCCCACTTCCTGTTGCAGACTTCTCCGAGAGGCCTCTGGCTCTGTCACGAGACTGGGCTTGAACTCGTGAGCCGAGCTGCCCTCGTTCCTTAACATCACCATGGGCAACTTCGTGGCCTTTTCTCATGCAGAACGCAGCAAATTCCGTGCAGGGCTAGCTACTTCTGCTGTCCTGTGTGATTATGGGCGAAAATTTCTGTCCTTATTAACTTATGTCGAGGCTCAATACTGCTTTCAGCCAGTAGGATGAACAGTTTGCAATAGGTCAACATGACCTTGTGCTTCGACCTGAGTTTTGCTTTGAAGTGAGTTTTGATTTGAAGGAATGGAATCTCATGCATGTGCCCATGGCATTATTCGTTGTTTTTCTAGTCTTTAAGTATGCGCTGGTTGGACTCATCGTGGACCAGGCAGAGGTGAGACATAATGCGGTTCTCAATGGATGTTCTCGAGTTCCGCTTTCCGCTCTCCTTGCGCCAAAGCCATCTCAGAAAGCAAAGGCTGAGACTTCGGGGCTTGGGAGCATTGCGGATCTTCCGGGACGGCAAAAACTGAAATAACCCGAAACCACTCTTGTTAAACCGAAAGCTTGCACCAACCAAGACCTGAAGCGCCTGACATAAACACTCACTTCAGGGAGATGAGAGAAGAAATCCGACGGATCTCCGTACTTGTGGTGAAAGCGCTCGGCCAAGAAGTGGAACCTAAGCCGCGTCGGGTTTCGGTGCTAGGCTAAGCACATCATCCACAGCATGGTACCAGCATCATCATTCGTCATGCCGTCCGACTGTTAAAGCTTCATTCCTCCATAAAGTGTGCACCGGATCTGTAATTCGAAGCGGCCTTGCAAAGGAGGACGTAGGCTAGGTGAACGAGGAGGAGGGTCACTACGGATGACTGGAACAGCTCTGAAGCAAACAAGCAATTAACCAGACGCTTGACAATTTAGACAGGCAGACAAGAGGATTCCTAAAACTCAGGCATGACAGCACTTCTCTAAGCTCCAGGCGGAGCATCGACGATCCCTTTCCCAGAGCACGTCTCGAAGAACCTTGGGCCAAAGCGGTAGATCAGGCTCAGCCCAACGGGAATGCCCAGTGCTTCATTCGATGGTCCAGGGCTGCTTGCTATCCTGACAGGCTGTTCCCGCCTCATTTACAAACGAATCACCGGTCATGCAAAGGCCGGAACTCCAAGCCTCTCTCGCCGCTGAACTGGTGTCCCTGCAAGGAGAAGCAAGATGCAACGACTCACTTTTGGAGCCGGGGCGTTTGTTGAAACCTTACAAACTTGAAGCGCAACCTTGGTTTGCGTAGTACAGGGACACCGGGTCCGTGTCACAAAGCGACCGATCCGGCCTGCTCCGACGACACGCAGCCCGGTCGATCAAGCAGGTCCATCTTGGTGGCGATAACCACCTGCAGCAAAGCCCCAGGGCCAAGCCCCAGCACCCAAAGTCCAAGCTCCAAATGTTTGGAGGCTGGAAACCTGAGAACGCTCAAATTGGAGCGCCCTCACCACAATGCCAGGCCCGAAGCTTGAAGACCCAGGCAGTCATACGGGGCTCCCGCTCCCGAGATGGCCGTATCGGCCCGGGCGTGCTTCAGCTGGGCGTACCTCCAAAAACGACATCATCTCTCGAGCCCCCCCTCCCCGGCACCACAGATCACCACGAAATCTCAACTCGCGACTCTGAAGCCGAAGCCTAGCAAAGAGGCAGGCCGGAGGCCCCCTCAAGGTCTGGAAATTCGACCTTCGACCCTAGGCTGGGACATGAACCTGGCAAACTGCACGTAGACTGATCAAACCTCTATCACATGTGTATTGGGGTCAACCGGAATCAAGTCCATGGGCCAAGTGACCAGTCTTCGAGGTGGCCAAAGCTTTCAGGGTTCGAAACATCGTAGACCTGTGCGTTAAGGGGGTGAAGGAAGTCAGGCTTTGTTTCGATGGTGAATTGGCAGTGTGTGCGATCTAGAAAGGCAAGGTAGGCGATCACGTTCATCTTGACTTATGCCTCTCTCTGATGCAGAGTGTCAACTTTGTTCGTTCGTTGTCTTGCAGCTTTCGTCTGTTCTACTGATTCTACTGGTCCAGCTCGCGCCTCTGATTTCTGGTGCACACTACGAGATTGGGGGCTCTTTAAACGATCTGCGGATCAGGGCTGAAGACTGTCTTGGAAACAAGTGCTGCGTGGCGTCGAGACTTACTCTTGAGGGTTCCTGGTTGGAAGGTTAAGGGGCGCTAGTCAGTCAGGGTTTCCCACTCCCGACTCCTCTTCTGTTCCAATAAAAGCAGGACACACAAGATGAAACACAAGAGGATCGAACAAATGGCCCAATGTAATGAGATACTCGCGACAGAGTCCCGGACTCATGGTGCAGGGCCTTGATGGTTGCGTGGGGGTTCCGGCCGTCATATCTTGCACGATGTCGGGCATTGCTTGGCGATTTCTGCCCCCCACGACGTCTAGAACACCGCTTAAACCCCAAGCCCTTCATTTGTGGCCCGGGCCAGCATCACGGCGTTCGCGTTCTCCCAGTGAGGCCTCAGCACGTCCTGGCCAAGATGCAAGGCCGGGGTCTGTACAGGGATAAACATCTGCTTGTAAAAAACTATGTAGAGATGTCTGTGTGCATGTATTTGCCACTATATATATATATACACACATGTGTGTGTATGTGTGTATACATGTAGACACATTCCTTATTTATCTATCTATTTAGGGTCCAGGTTGGTACACATGCTATTTGACTGTCCTTCTATGCATGCTACAACTTGTCATAACTTGTCATGCTATACTGCATGCTCCAACTTTATACCGTATAATTATACTAGATTAGAGTAACAACTATACTCTGTTGCAATGTTGCACCATAGCATATTTCAGCACATCTCAAACATGCTATCCAGCCTAGTGGGCTTAGTACATGGAATAGGGCTCTGGGGTATATTGTAGTATGAGTCACACATGGAGCCCTGGAGAATAGCATTGCTTATTATTCAGGCTTCGATAGGATCTCATAAAGTCAGAACCCAAGCAGCCGTGTGGCCGCGACTGGTGCGTTCAAGCCCAGTCTTCCATTCAAGGGGTCACAGAATAGAAGCGCCCTCATCATTAGGGTAGGGTTTTGGCGTAGGTGTTACCGTACTACTAATCGGAATAGTATGAGTAACTATGCCGAACCCTTGAATCAGATCCTGCAGCCTGGGAACTCGATACTTCACTGAGCCCCGTGGACAGAGACCGTCGGATTAAGGCTCTGTGTTCGGCTTAGGGTGTAACGTGTAGGAGCTGAATCTCCGCAGGTCTTCCAGCTCTCGGGCCGGTTCTGAGGTCCTGGGGCCCGAACCTGGCAAACAGCGAAGCCGCCGCAGTCCACAATGTACCTGCCAGGAACCCCCATAGTGTAATTTGTCCCCTGTCCTAGGTCCAAAACGAAAAGTCGTATGCTCGCGAGGATGCAGATTCCGGGACCGATTCTAGAATAATGCGAGGGACGTACTGCAATGCTTGTACATAAGCCGGCAGTGTACAGGGTCGACGTGCCCGACATCTTCAAGTGCTGCTGAGTGGTCACGGGCTCTGGAGCCATGTTTGCGGCAACATGTAGTTGCAACAGTTAGTTGATTTTATTACTCTTCTTACTGTCACTACCATTCTTGATGTTTTGAGTGTCATAGCAATACTTGAGCAGCGTACGACTGTACACTACCCCCTGCTTTTGCTCTTGCTCTACTGCGCTGCTGCTGGCTGGTGTCCTGCTCCTGTTCCTAGTCACCTAGTCCTACTCCTCCCCTCCTTTTCCTGGCCTTCCTGCTCTTTGTCCTTGTCCTCTCTCTGCTGCCCTGAAAAGTACAGAAATGACTCATAACTCACACGAACACGCTTACTCTGCACAAACACTCTCTCCAACATCGACCCAAGCTCAGACTCCGGACCACTTCCTCAAAGATGCAGCCCAAGTCACAGTTCCACGACGACGTTGGTGTCTGGTATACTCACCTGGCATTGAGGAGTCCGTGTTTTTCTTTTTTTGGGGATGACCAAAGAGATCGCTGGAGATCGCTGATGCCGATTCCCGGAGGAGTAGCTGCAGCTTTAAATCTGGCGTTTTCTTAAGGATCAGATAACTGCTAGAAGATGCTGATGGTGTGCAACACGATGTCTCCTTCCAAGCCCTGGCTTTTGAGCAGCTTACGGGAAATGGAGAGCCGCCTTGCATGCCTCACAACTGAGACTAGGCCCTGCAAAACCCACAAACTGTTCCAACCCCGCGAAGCGCCCCCGGCCGGTCACCCTTTTGACGAGGAAGTCGATACCGATCGTCATGTTGTAGTTCTTCGGAAAGCTTTGCGCGCCACCCTGGCATCGACATGATTCCAAGTTCCTGGGTCTCCCTGCGCTAGGATGCATGCGAGGCGGTGTTCTGAACTATGTAGTGTGTGGGTTCATACTGTAACTGACACACTTGATCGAAACGGCGACTAAGGACAACAACCATTCGACTGCGTGGTTGTCCGAACGCCTTGATCGAGGCGGAAAGATTATTGGAGTGCACAGAGCTGCCCTGTTGAAGGGCTCAGAAGGCGTGCTTTGCCGGGCACAACACCCCAAGACTCAAGACCAGAAGGTTTTGGTTTGAGCCGCTTTCGAAGACCAAACGCGCCCGAGCCTAAGCTCACAACAAAGACAGCGCTTGTGATCCCTGAAGCCGCTCCCACACTCAGCCTCGAGCCTCAACGCCCTGAGCCAAACCGGACAGTCCCATCCCCTTCGATGATCCCCCACCTCCTGCCTGCCCGCTTCCCGCCACAGAACGGGGCCAAAACGCGTGGGTTTCGGTGATAGGGGAAGCATCAGCATCAGCATCAGCCCGAAGAAACGACTCCGACTCCCCACGCAAGGCGTCCGGACTCCGGGGCCCTGCCTGGAAAACTTGTGCCAAGGAGGTCTTTCCTGCAGGCGTCTGCAGCTATCCGGGTTGGTTCGGATGAGCCTCGGGTTCTGGCTTTTGCAGCTGCTGAACGTGTGGCAAGCTGAGAGCAGCGCCGGACGCAGAGTCTCCCAAAAGAACCACTTTGCACCTCTCGACCAAAGTTCTCGGCTGTTGCATGGTGCATGGTGGTACTGTCCTGTGCTTACCATGCTTCGCAACTTGTAGAATTAGAAGATGCTGAAGTTGCTCTTCGCGTTAACCTGCAAACGCCTCGACCCCGAATCTTCAGCTTCGGACTGGTGATCGAACGGTGGCCCGCTTCTCCCCCCAAGCTCACTGGCTGTTCAGGTTCCGCATTGATGTGCTCTTATGCCAGTTTTCGGTGCCGAGTCAACAAACCCTGCACCCACCCCGCATCTCCGCCCTACACCCACCGAACTCTAAGTCAGACTTTTCTGCGCCTCAAGATCAGGGGCGCCGGCTGGACCTCAAGAGCTTGGAATCAGAAACTAGAGGATCTGACATGGTTGCCCAGTGCACTGCAGCTGAAGGACCGAAGCGAACAAAACAGTGACGAGTCGTAAAGCTTCGTAAAGGCGTGCCGCTTGCAGCTACCTTCGACTCATAGAACTTGTTTCGCGTGCCGATGAAACTCTCATCGACTCGGTTCCGTCTAGGAGCAGTGAACGGTTCAGGCCTCTGATTGCTCGGTTAGCTCCCACTTGCAGCCGCGACACAAGTGAGCCGAAGGGATTTCCATCAAACGCCTGTCCGTGTTGCATTCAAGCATCGACTTCGCTTAGTGTTCAGTGCGGCCAAACAAAACTCGTGTGTGGAGTCGGATCCAGGTTCCGGGTTCATGGAAGGGGAAGGCCAAGACAGACCTGAAAGGCTTGTAATGTAAGGAGCCCGTGCAGAGGCCATCTTGTAGCTTCTCCGAAAAACTGACACCATTCCGTAATGGCAGCTCCGGAGGACAGCCCACACCAGACCACACACTAAACCCGAATCTTTTCAGAAAAACCCGAGCGAGCTCTGTGAACCCTTCTATCCAGATTGTTTCAGCTGCAGGAATGGAAATACGTTCCTTGAAGGATTGACTCCAGCGGAAGACCGGAACCCAAGCTGTGTCGTGTCTCCTGCTCCTCCGGCGGGGGAGGCGGCGGAGGGGGCGGCGGCAGGCTCATGTCATTCATAGCCTCAATCTTGCGGGACGGGTGTGTGCTTCCCAACTTCCGGCGTCGAGGGGACACAATCAGAGCCACAAATAGAAAACGCTACAGGACAGTCGTTGCTCGGAAGTCGGAAGCACTGAAGAGAGCAGCTGCTCTGCAAGAGCCGGCCCACTCAAACACTCACATTCTCGAATAATGGGCACTGCATCTACGATCGCGAGACTGATACCGACATGATACTGACTCTGAAATAGCACAGTTACCCTTCAGCTGCCGTACCATTGCATGTGCCGCTTAGGAGGGAATGCACTGCCTAGGAGTAGCCTGGAA
The DNA here is from genome assembly GCA_905221635.1 of Symbiodinium sp. CCMP2456. Lineage (NCBI taxonomy): Eukaryota > Dinophyceae > Suessiales > Symbiodiniaceae > Symbiodinium > Symbiodinium sp. CCMP2456. Next base: position 21,207 of record CAJNDV010031987.1, on the reverse strand, counting down.
TTAGAAGGGACTCACGCAAAACATAATCTCCAAACACGTTGGGCACGTATTGATCTTGGCCATAAGTAATATTTTCGGAAACTCCCACGTAAGCTATGAACGACGGACCGATCTCGGGTTAGTAGCCAAGCGTTCAGACAGCCGAGAAGCGAGCCATCTGCAACTAAAAACGAGACCCAAGACCTCGAACTCACTGCATCGGCTACTTGCTCGGCAGCTTGAAACCTGAGGTTTTGCGGTACTCTCCAAACCAGACGCTCCAAATCAGCTCCTCACTCTTTCAAGCCTACGCCTACTAGACTCCGGGCTTAGTCCTGAACCTCTGCGTCTTGAATCTCCGTTCTTACAATGGAATCTAAACCAGGAGCGCTTCGGAGCCAAATGAGTTCAGGTGAGCGTCGCCCTCGATGTTCGAGGCACAATGTTCCCCCCCCGTCGCTTCGAGCCAGGGTCAGTGGAGCAACCGCGGTCGCAGTACTCAGCGCTTTTGCGATTACAGCCCATTTACTACTTATAATATTGCCATCACTATCACCATTGCTGTTAGTCTTAGTCAGCTGCTGCCGTTGGTCTCGTTGTCATCGTCGTCGTCGTCGTTGTCATCGTCGTCGTGGTGGTTGTGGTTGCTGTAGCTGTTGAGGAGAAATGAAACTAGTATTGCGATTATTGCTAGGGCCATTTCTGCTGCTTTCACCACTAGTATTCAACTTACTTACAGGTGCGATTACAGCCCATTCACTACGTCAGCTGCTGCCGTTGGTGTCGTCGTCGTTGCTGATGCTGTAGTAGCTGTAGTAGTTGAGTAGCATACTCTCATGAGCATCGGCAGCGATCGGCCAGAGCACTCCAATCCTGCGATGACTTCAGTGCTCATTAGCGCAGGGTTCCATGTGATGGCTCATCTGAAAAATGCACCTGAGACTAGTAGCTAGCGCAGGATTCTGACCCGTGGCAGCTGTTGAAACTGAAACTAGTATCTGAGGCCTTCTGGGTAAGGAAGGGCTTCGATCGATGCAGGTCATCGCACCATTTTCGCAGATGTCAGTCTGGGTCAAGACTTGCTGTGGTCTCTTCTGCTAGAAGCTCTTCCGGCAGGGTGTTCCGCGGCTCCGCTCGCTCTGTGTGTTGAGCCAGTTCTTCCCGCGCGGGGTCAGGAGCGTCGGATCTCCTCACTTGGAAAGGATCATCCTGCAAAGTATCGAGGAGATCAAGCTCCGTCAACTTCTCAGGAAGCTCTTTCCCGTCCACGCTTGTCAGTTCCAGGGTGGTGTCCCCGGGTCGAACTCGCAAAGGGCCAGCGGGTGCCAGTCGCGCAATCAAGGTTTCTGTAGCCTCCACCGGCTCCTCCTGGGAATCGACTGGGGAAGCTTCGACAACGCTACGGCCGACTGGCGCCTCCTGGTCATCATTTGATGGTTCCGACAGATTGACCGGGAGCTCTCCACCTAAGGACTCAGTTGAGTCGGCAGCTTCCGGCACATCGTCTTCTCGCGCCTTCGCTGATACAGCCTCGGCTTCCTGCGGCTCGCAGGGCTCGCAGGGCTCGCAAGGCTCTCCGGCTGAAGCTTCTCTTTGGACCTCCTCCGGGAAAGACGGCTCTTCCCGCGATGTGTCAAAGGACTCGTCGAGGGCGCCGGTGTCTTCTTGGATGTCCTGGGGCCTCGGCTTCGGCCACGCAAGAGAAGCTACAAGTCCGCAAGTGCTGCTACTAACCACCATAACACCGCCACCACCGCTGCAGTCGCTACAGCGTGAATCACGACATCCGGAGACCAGAAGCCGAGGTTTGCCTTCAGCCCACGGACTTTGGACGTCTTCCGCTGAGACGCTCCTCAGCCTGGATCCGAGCATTCCCAAAGATTGCAGAGGCGTCCTTGCGGCAGAAGGGTTGAGAGTTGAAACAAGCGCATGAGCCGCAAAGAATAGGTTTTTGGAGTAGACCCGGGCTCTCGGCAACACAACTTCCAAGCAACAGCGCAAGCTGCACTCCAGGCGTGTCTGCCGAGTGCCCTTTCAACGACAAGGACTCCGCTTCAAACAGCGACACGGCTGCTTGGTACTGGGCAGAGCGCCCCGGCATTGCATACATATGGCCCCGACCGACGAAACACTCATCTGAAATTGTAGCAATGTAGCAGCCTTGATCTAAATCCTTCAAGCCAAGGGTCCATTCCCGGAGCTAGGATCACGCGTCCTCACGACAGCATGGGATTCACAAGTTGCAATCCACTCTACCGTGGGAGGTCTGAACCTTCCTTGCCTCAATTCTCCTCAACCGCCCTTGTCGAGATGGTAATTTCCAGAAGACTTCGCACTACGCAGAGGTTTGCTGACATGATCGTCTGGTGACAGAAAGCAAGAGAGACCAGTGCTGCTAGCAAAACCAGCATGCCGCGTGAGTGTTGGCTTGGGCAATCTTCCGGGATGTCAACCGAAATATTCCGAAATTCTTTGCCATGAAGGCCGGATGAACCTCATGCTGTTTTTTGACGCTTAGGATTCGAGTGTAGATCCTCAAGAGGAACTATCGTCATGCATCTGAACGAGCCCCGAGTGTGGCCCCAGTTCCGCACACAACACATCTTCGAGGTTTGGGGGCTTGGGTTCGTAACCTCTCTGGATGCTAGTTCCGGGCCTGCGGCGTCCACAGGCACCAGGGCTGCAACGGGGGATAGTGGCAGGCCAAGGCGTCCGCCGAGCCTGCCAAGCTTCAGCGAGTGGCCTCTCTGTTATTGTATTGCTATGCAAGCCAATCCGAACATATATGACTTACATGACTACAAGACAAATTTCGCTGAATTGGCTGTAGCCGCTCCTGGTTTCTCATCGTGGCCACTACTACAACAATGAGAAGCAAGGTGACGACACCCTTGTTCAGACAAACGAACGAGAGCGAACAGCACGATTCGCAAAGATTGCAGGAAGACATGGCGGATGTAATTGAAGCACACATCCAGCTTCTGCTGTGTCGTCTTTATTCAGAAAGGCTGGACACCGAGGTCCGAGGATGGGCTAAACTCGCTTTGGTGGCAAAGGCCCGTACCCAATCCCGAGTCAAGAAAACGGTGGCCTGCTGGTCGCATCTTGGAGGAGGCCAGGGTCGCGGTAGAGCTCCTCCGCGGCGAACTCCAAGGCCCATCCTCAGCCATACTCTCGCAGGCCAGCGGTCGAGGATTATGATGCTTCCGCTGCACTCCTAGCCGGTCATGTCATGTCCACACAGATCGACACCACGAAACTCCCACACGCCGACTTCGACGGAAGGCTCGGACGCTCGAAGCCGAAGGATTCTGTCCGAAACGCCCGACCCTGAACACATGAAACACTCCCCTTGCCACCACATGGCCATTGGACTTCTGCACCGCGGCAGCCATGAGAGTCCGATCTGCTCGCAGGCACTTCGACACGTGGCGCAGCGCGTGCCAGTCTCGGGGCAGTGAGCTGGGGGGAACGCTGCCAGGGGTCTTGCTGAGCCCGGGCTGGTTTCAAATGTCGTGAAGTGGCATGCAACTCTTGGAGCTGAAGGACGTCTCCAGCTTATGGTTTGGGCAGGGCCCTGCTAGCCTCCCGACTTGCTGAAGCCCTGACGCCAAAGCCCCAAAGCCCGACGTGCTCCAGGCGGCCTTGTCGGAGAGCCTCCTCCACGATTTCGCGGTCTGCCCTGCAGAGCTTAGACAGCCCCGACAAGTCCCAAAGGATGCAGTGGATACGGCTAGCAAGGAGGAAACCACGCTGATAGCGTCACCGTTTCGTAAGTGAAGATGCTCAGAACTAAGGACCATATGCCCTCTCGGAACCAAGACTTGGGTACCGTATGCAGACCGCTGCCACCCGCACTCAGTTGCGCGTTGCTCTGAGTTTCCTGCTTCTAAAGTGTTGAGCCCTAGAAGCTCTTAAGGTTTTCACAGTGACACGGGCTCAAAACAGGAACCGGGGCTCCGGGGCCCGAGCTGGAGCTCTTCCGAGGCGAATTCCAAGGCTTTCCAGTCCTGTCTCACGGCACCTGGGAGCGGAGTCAAGGCCCCGAGAAATCTCGACCCTCCGACCTCGCGGGCTGTGGCATTTCGGCCTTTGCAGGCTTTCGCTGGCTGCATCGTTAAAGTTTCAGACTTTGAGGTCTAAGCCCAAGCCGACCTCACCCCGTTCTCGAGCCTTGAGTGTTGACAGGGAGCCGATGAAGCGGACTTGTGCTGGGTGATGCTGAAAGCGAATCGATTGGTGACGGGCTGACCCTCGGAACCCCGCTGCAATTTGCACGAGGCGCTGAGCACAGCCTCGCGATCGCGTTGGACCTCTTCCGGCGAGAACTCCAGCTCCTCACACACAAGGCAGGGGAGGGTGAAGTGGCTTCAGGGTAGAGGCTTGGCGCACAGGGTGTTTCGCGGTTTGGGGCTTGCATCTGCGGTAAAACGTTTAAGGTACTTCTCCGCAGGAGCAGCGGCGAAAAAAAATACGAGTTTGCCCCGCTCATGCTTGAATGACAGAGCGGCTTCGCCCTGAAGACTCGTGAGTTTGTGGCGGCAGCAACCGCAGAGTGATGTGAACCAGTCTTCATGATAGAATTTACTCCTACGTTCCTGGGCCCTCTGGTCCCAGTGCATGCGACTTCCGAACAGCTCCGAAATCACATCCAAAACCTTCGCTTCTCCCCCTAGACCTCAGCACTGCTGGGCCGGCAGCAGACGTAAACCGAAACGCCCAAAAGACCCACGCAAGCGGCGATCTCGTAACGTCATATGCAACATGTGGGCTTGAGTAGGACGCTGTTTGTACCCCTCTCGTGAGCTGACCTGAATCTGAAACCCGAATTTTCTTTGAGCGCGCTGCGGTCCGTCCAGTCTCCCAGGACGACCCTCCTCTTGTGATTCACATACAACCTCCAGAAGAGCTGCCATATCCTGGGCCGGTTTGGATTCACGCAACAGGGGCCCTAAGCCAGGTACATAGGAATCATCGACTGCCGCAGTTATTAAACGGTGGCAGCTTCGTGTTACGGACACCCCCCGCCCACAAGCAGAGATCCCAATTGCAAAGAAAGCCTTCGCAGTCGCAGATCATCATTGTCATCATCATCATCATCATCAGCATCATCATCATCATCATCAGCATCATCACCATCTTCTTCTTTTCATCGTCATCATCGTCGTCGTCATCATGGTCACCATCGTCATCGTCGTCCTCCTCCTCCTTCCCCTCCCCCCAGGCCATACTTCCCTCCGAGCCTGAACCGAGGCCAGGTTGATGGCCGGTTTGCAGCACAAAAAAGCTTTCTTCAACCAGTATCAGTGTTTCAGAGGCACAGGGTGAAGACTGGTCTTTGTCGTCGTTGTCATCACGGTCATTTCTCCTCGGACTACTGGTGAACATGTCGACCGAGGCGCGAAGAGAGAATGTAGCTCAGGAATCCCAGCAGCGCCTGGTGAGGAAAAGCTTGCCGTCCTACTCTTCATGGTTCATCGGTGCCCAGTAGCCACTGTAAAGTACGTTGAGAATTCACTGCCAATCTTCAACAAGTTGCAGCTAGATGCATCTACGCAAACCAAGATACTTCTATTCCAGCTCAAGATGTGGCATTGCTCCAAGGGCCTCAGGAAGCACAGAGCCTGGAGGACCTTCTTTGCCCTTGCAGCTCTTGCTCTAAAGCGTAGAAAGGGCCTTCCTGAAGGACTAGTGACCACTGTATCTACTTTAAAACCGAGGCTCGCGCGAACTCCTCAGCGAGATCCGAAGAAGCTTTGTTTAAAAAGGGGCACACAGCTCTTCCAACTCCGTTTCTTACACCTATTGAAGGTCCTGCGCCGCTACTTCTTTGCTGACACTTCCGCCCATCGCCTGGAGGGCTAGGTTTAGGCCCGTTTTGTGTTTAGCACCCATGCCCGGCACTCGGCACACTAAATCATTCAGTCACTCAGGCACCGCTTCTGGTGGCGCACCTTGAGCGACATGAGGATGCTCCATGAGCGACAGTCTGCCTCCACGTCTTCAGGATGGGTTTTGTGCCCCTCGAAAGGTTGAGGGTCGGGTAGACATGTTTTTGGCGGGTGTTCTACACCTGCTTGCGATGGAAAGAGGTGGCAGGAAGCCCTTGAGTCAGAAAAGGCCCTCCTCTTGCAATACAACTAACTCTTAGCAAGCATGCTTGGGCGAGGAGGATCGAGACCAATCATTGCACATCCCTCCCCTTGTAGGGCAAACTATCCTCGGAGAGTGGGTTGATCGAGAGGAACGGGGTTAGCTGCGAAACTCGCTTGTAGCTGCCAGATCACGCAGCAACATGTTGATGCCAGCATGCAAACACGGGTTGTGAGACAAGGGCCTTTAGAGTAATTTTTCCATGAAGCATTCAAATCGGACTCGAAGCGGCCAAAGTGATTTGCAACCTCACGAAGCAACCTGGCATCTCCGGAATTTTGGAGTCCTGTCCTAACCCAAGTCCGTTGAAATCCTCAGCAGCAATCTTGACCCCGCAACACCTTGACCCAAAGGCACCTTTTTAGGCGCAGGTGCAGAGGCAGAGGTCTCGCCCAGGGCGCATGTCTCGCCGTCCATCGCCGGAGGGTGCCTCCGCTTCTAAGGACCTTTGGATGTAACTGCAACAGTCATATTAAGATTGAGAATAATATGTAGGCTTACCCAAAGACTCTGGTCATGCTGCCGGTGCAGATTCTGCTTCCCCTGCTGCTGCTGCTGCTGTTATTACCACTACGACGACGGCAACGATGATTATTGCCTGCTGCTGCTGCTGTCTCTGCTGCCAGCATCGTCATTGCCAAACATTACAATAAGACTAATGATGACCATGACGTCATGTAACAAAGTGCTGAGCCAGGCACACGCGCAAGTCTTTCCAGCTGCCGTGGTGATACAAAGGCAGCTTTTTGGGCTTGGGTGTGGCTTCTTCAGCTACGTATTAGACACAGCAGCAGAGGCCACTCAGGATTTTATGGTGGTAGATAAACAGGATACCTACGTATACGGTGGAGTTTCAGGGCTACGACCGTGGCAGCTTCAGGCATCCATGCACCGCAAGCTGTAGGGGCATCCCAGTCGCGTTCATAAACAACACCCACTGACCTTGACCCCACACACTAACTCCACGGTGCTAGGAATCCCAAATTCCTGGAGTCCAACCGTCAATGTCTCTAGCCGGGAGCAGGACTGATCAGTGTGCTATCTTACCCATGCATCTGGAGCCCGAGAGCTCAACCAGACTCCCTGGATGTAGCGAGCATTCATCTCTCGCAGCTGCGTTCACAGGCGAAAGAGCTTGTAACAGGACTTCATATGATGCCTGCGAGACACGACGGTGTAGCGAAGAATCCTCGAACACGGCGACGATAAGAAAGCTAACAGCTGCCAGACACAAGATGAGCCATGCCCGGAACCTGAACCCCTTGCCCATTTTCCCTCTCTTCGCTTCTGGAGGAGGTCAAGGCCGGACGCTCCGGTCCGGTAGAGCCGAGATGTGGTCGGCTTGGTGACTCTAGTAACTTTAGTACATGTCCCTGTTTGGCAATGTCGACCAGCGAATGAGAGCTAACTCTGTCTAATTAGTTGGGGCACAGGCTGTCAGGTCTGTTTTGATGCTTCAACTTCAATGTTCAGGGATATTTTAGGGTTGCTTGGGTTGACGCAAAGGCATGTGCAGTCACGCTTCCAACTGCCGAATCACGCGATGCCTTGGTGGTAACAGTAGCATGATGCTCCCGCAACTGGCAAGCTAATTCTCCAAGTGCAGCCTGCCATACGGTCATGCAGATGCAGTGACGGTGCACGCGAGGTAAGACGACTAAGAGACAACCGGCATGAACTGCCTGGATTTGGTGAATTTTGCCACAAAAAGGGATGCATACCCTCGACTCGAACACGATCGAGACAAATATGAAAGTCCTGCACGCTCTCACTTTGACCAGCCATGAAACGGTGAACCACCAACAAAAGTCGACTCTGTATGATATGTTGGCCAAGACAGGTCGGATGCCATGCTGGTGCGAATGTTTCAAGAATCAAGAAAGCAGCGGCGCGTTCCATATCCCAACCCCACGACACAACAGCGCAAGTATGCTGATCCCACTTGCCCATGGGTCCTACAGCCCAAGATCAGGAGCAGGCGGAGGATGATGTGGCTTCCACTATCCTCGCAGCAGGTCGACAGTTGTACGATGGACCTAGCGCAAATGGGCTCAGCAGCAACTATCACTACACAGCGGTCACGCAGGCAGCTACAATAGCTCAGATTTGAAGCTAAGTCATCTGAAGCTCCGATGTCAAGGGGGTTTGAGCTGCTCCCAGGCAGTCTGCATGTCTTGACAGCACCGCTGTCCGTGTCGATGATGGGGCTCATGCTGCCGACGTCGAGGGCATAGGAGGCTTCCTGGAGCTGACCAGTGCGGGAACGCAGCCGGCGAGCTCAGTAGGAACCAAGACTAATTGACTGAGACATGCTCGTAACCACACGAAGGGCGGCTAGGGCTAGGGCACGTGCCTGACTTCTGCACTGAGTTATACGGTTTCGTGAATGTTAAGGTGACAAGCCTCAAAATCCAAAACAATCTGTGGAGGTTACTTACTCGCAGCAAGTAGGAACCGCAACCGTTCCCTCTCTTAGCGCCTCGAAGGGCTTCTGCATCTCCCCTTTGCCGAAGAAGCCCAGGTCGCCTCCCTGAGCCGAGCGAACCGGGCGGGGCGGAGAGCATGTTGGGGATGGGGACGGGGGGAGCGCATAGGATCAAGATCAACTCTCTCGACTTGTACATGTCAACACAGCATAGACGGGAAAGCAAGGTACCACAGTGGGTATGGGACTGGACAACTCAACTGCATTCTGTGACCTACTTCCGAAGCCGAGCATTAGCAATATCCTTTACCTGCGATGCGACCGATGTCTCCTTGCACCGAGCCTGGGCGTAGGAGCCGCAGTCACTGCGTGCCTGGGCTTCCTTTGCGAAAGCATCGACGAGAGCCTGGACGGTGACCGACGGAAAGGAAACGAAGAGTCGTTCGTTCTTGCAAGTCATGATCCGCCACTCCTGCTGTAACGCAGGAAGACAGGGAGACCCTGAAACCCGAAGTCGACAACCGACGCTTCCTGGCCAGAGAGGTCTTTGAGCTTGCCGATGATGGCCGTTAGCTCGGTGTGAGCGCTGTCCACCCCGACCTCGAGGTCAGTTCAATGCAGCGAAATTATCAGGGCTCTTCGTGGCGGTTGCGGGGTCTGGGAAGGGCCTAGGATGTATCTGGGGGCTCTTCCAGGAAAGCTCCCAAACAAATTCTGACATGCGGACAGGAGTCTCCTGCCGTGGAGGCTCCAGTGCGCCTCGACACGGGGTTTCGCGACTTGGAGTGCTTGCACCTGGCAGGCGTGGATTATGTCGTATGGGGGTCACTTGAATGTTTCAGAGCTCAAAGCCTTTGAATCTTCAGATAGGATGTCGAGGGTGAGTTGCATTTTCGTGGCGCCAAGATTCTGGCCGGCGTGAAACTCCTGCTATGCAAATCTAACTCTCCAGAACTTCGTGAGTAGTGCGGCGGGCCTTTGTCAAGGGCTAGGAGCTGTGACCGCTTTCGAAATCAGCGGGAAGCTTTGTCGCCATTTTTTGGCACGCGCAGCACAGGTCTCTGTTGCCCGTCAGCACCGATTAGCTATTCTAGGGATCTTAATTTATGCATGCCTGTTAGGTCGGGGCTTATGGACGAGAACTCTGTCTCGGTTCCGGCAGTGCAGCTGGACTTTGCAGTAAAGAACATTGTTATCCGTTCTCATAAGAGAGTTTGCACTGTGTGACTGCTGTATGTGGTGTATTGATGTGTATTGTAAGTATAGCGAAAAAATCGTTGTGTATGTGGGCATGTGAAGGAGGAGTCTGAAGCCATGTATATCAGTACGCTGCGCTATTTCAGTGAGGCATGATAAGCGTGGGCGTCCCGCCCTAGTGTGAGAGGAGACGTGTCGCTAGGCGTGGGGGCCCATGAAAGTAGCCTTCTACTGTAAGGCGTCGGGATGGCGACAGAGGAGACGCTGTTGCGAAAGCAATGGAGAGGGAGGGGGAACTTTACGCGAAGAGAAGACGAGGCCTGCGAGATAGTCAGTGGAACACTCTGCTGTAGAAGGTCCTAAAACCCGATGATAAGAAGAAGACTTGATCTTAAATATTCGGCGGAGTGATTTGAAGTGAACGATATTCATCTTGGTAAGTTGCGTGCAAGTAGTGGTCTAACCATAGTGTAAGTACTAGTAAGAATCGGTCGCCTTATTCAGCAGAACCTCAACAAGAGCCTGAGACCTGGATGCAGGCCTGGCAGACGATACAAAATGAAGGTGCCCAGGACAGCACGGAGCAAGAATGCAGGCAGTCTGGAGGCCACTCTTGTTTGAGCCTTCCTCCTGAACAGGCCGTGACATAATCGTGAGGCGCCATGGGCCTGTAAAGGCCTAAGGCCTAAGCCCTTGAGCCCGCCCAAGCCCGAGTCGGTAACCCTGAATCATACCCGCAAAGGCGGCCGGCATGGCAGGAGGTGCAGAACTCGAACTTTGCCGGCGTCCTTGGCGATGGGACTAGGGCCAGAAAGCCACTAAGGGCAACGGCAGGTTGAGGTTCTCTTGCGCTTGGGCTGATGAGTTCAGGGTTTAAGAGCTTCAGGAACTTTTAGAGTATGCGTTGGAGCCAGTGCTTATTTGTTGGCATGTTGCAACTAAAGCGGTGGGATGGCCCTTGGCTCATGCTGTGCTGCTGTGGCGATACTCCTGGGGACTCATGTGTGTGTGTGTGTGTGTGCGTGTGTGTGTGTGGATTGTTGATCAATT
>CAJNDV010031986.1:18172-44161 GCA_905221635.1 Symbiodinium sp. CCMP2456 | reverse complement strand
TGGTATGGTTTCGGGTCCGCGGGGGGAGTTTGTGCCATGTGACAAGAAAGATCAACGTGTTATGCCTTTTCGATCCGCCAAACACCATGGAATCGCGACCAGAGAATGTGCTTGGCGGAATCTCGGCTCTGACATGCTTTCTTGTTTTGCTGGAGGCTGCTCCCTAACTTCCGTCATGCTTGCAACCTCCGCTTGTCTTTGCAGAAGCACAAAAAGTTGATCTTGCCCCTTGGATTGCTTGACAACAAACCAACAAAGTGACGTTTCTTGTTTCAAGTTTTAACAAAGAAATGGCAATTGACTTATCTTGAAGTAATTGGAGTGATCTGAGATGCGTGGTTGACACAACACTTGTGTTGACCCCATTCCGTCCGCGTTCCAACTCCGTGCGGTAATTCTCTTCTGAATTGAGTTGTTTGGAAATCCAACAAGTATCCAACCCAACCTCTGCTGCAAAAGTTGAAATCTGCGGATGTAAGTTTTGTTGAGCGACAACTGATTTTGCACTGTCAAGTCGCCTTTGACAACGCGGAAACAGCTTGGTTTGGTGCTGAACAAGTTTTCATGTTGTGTTGTTCGGTCGGTTTTGCTTTGGTTTCAGAAAAAATGTTGTGTGCTTTGATCTGTTCTCACTTCGTTTTCCAATTGCTTGGTTCAATCTTGACTTGAATTCGCTTGGTGATGTCGAAGTGGACGGAGAGGTGCTGGCTGCTCGTGGAACAGTTGCTGCAAAAAATCTCAGCCCAAACCCCATGGCAGCGGCTTGCAACCTGATAACTCTGCGAGCACTTTTTTCCAAGCAACTATGACGTATGCGTGTTTGTTCAGTTCGCTGCAAGAAGCACTTTTAAGCCGATCCACATCTTGGACTTTTCGAAATTGGAAGGCTGTTCCCAAACTTCCTCGAGGACGACTTCGTCTTTCTCACCTTCTTCCACATCCAGGTCTTCCACTTCAACCCGAGCAGCTCCAGCAGCAGCAGAGCAGCACCCCCGCATCCCCCTGCACAACAAGCAGTACATCAGGCGCAACCACCAGCACGACGTCTTCCAGTACATCCAGCAGCAGCAGCAGCAGCAGCAGCAGCAGCAGCAGCAGCAGCAGCAGCTCTTCGACGTCAACATTTTCCACGAGCAGCACCAAGAACTTCTTTTTCCAGACGTCAACCAGCAGCACCTCCACATCGACAGCGTCGTCGTCATCAACATCCATGTCGACGTCATTCATCAACATCCACCACCTCGACGACGACTTCGTATTCCTCATCTTCTGCTACATCCTTCTGCTTCAACTTCAACGAGCAGCCCCAGCAGCAGCAGCAGCACCTCCACATCCCGCGGCGCAACAAGCAGTACATCCAGCCCAACCACCAGCACGACCTCTTCCAGCACATCCACGAGCACCACGTCGTCCTCTTCCACTTCGTCTTCCAGTACTACATCCACCACAACAAGCAGCAAGCAGCAGCACGACGTCGACAAGTAGCTTTTCAACATCGACATGGTCCACGAGCAGCAGTAGCACCTCGACGTCGACTTCGTCCAGGACGTCCTCCTCCAGTACCACCACTTCATCTAGCACGGCAAGCGCAACTTCAACCAGCAGCACTTCCACATCGACAACGTCGTCGTCAGCGTCCACGTCGACGTCATCAACATCCACCTCCTCGACGACGACTTCGTCTTCATCAACATCTACTTCATCTTGTTTATGGCACGTTTGACATGGGGTCATGGGGGGTGGCCTGTTTTGGCGAGTTTGCGGCGTGTTTGCGTCAGGCAGGAAAGTGCAGGACGAAGTGTCTCAACATCACCTATTCCACCAACATGTGGCTAGAACTTCCTGGCTTACTTAGGAAAAAGCAACATCCTTCGACCCACACCTGGCCACAAAGCCACCAAATCACCACAGCCGTGGCACAAGCACAATTAGCAACATGAACATGCAGCATCTCGTTTCCACGCAGCTACGGAAACATCGGCAACACCGCAAGCAACATATATATATATATATATATATATTGACATTCACAACATCAAACAGGTGCAATAACAGTGCAGCAACAGCCTTCCTCGAAAGCATGTGACAAGATATTAGTCCACCTTCTTGTCATGTCACAGTGCCCTGCAAGACCTTTTGCACTATTGCAAGAAAAACCGACTTGACTCACATTGCGAGCAAAGAAAACATTTTATCGTCGACGACGTTGCCACATTATGACTACAATTGCCCCGCAATGGGGCTGTGTGTGTGAACTTCCCTAGCGCATGGGAACAGAGGGTCACTCCTTTGCAGTGGGTCTTACACGTAGCGAGCATTTGAATGCGGCAGGGGGGCGCGGCATGTCAGTGGTGCTGTGTCCAACGAAGCTACCGTGGGAAGAGAGGACTGATCATCCTCTTGTACATGCAGGTGCCAACATCAAACAAAACCGGACAGGCCCCCTGTCGTGTCCAGATTAGTTTTTGCAACAACCGTTGCATGTGCATAGTAGTGTGCAACATGCCCCAACCCCACCCTTCTTTGCTTCTCCTGACCTCTTCCCTTTGCCGAAATTCTGCAGTGTGTGCATGTCCTCGCGTCAGTAAAACTTTTGATGAACGGAAGGTGACATTCGACGAACGAGAGTGGGCATAATTTAATGGTTGTTAATATGAAGACACAGGCAATGCTTGGATTGTTGTCCTTTACGCGTTGACGACTTTCCAGAGCTTCGCGGAAATAGATTGACCAACACAGGCATGAGTTTCCACATGTCTGGCATGCTTGCACCAAGAAGCAATTGAATGTTGCAGCAACAAACCAACCAGATTCTCCAGGACATCATGTGTTTTTTTACCGAATTGCTTTAGTTCGGGGATGTACGCTACATGGATGATGCTTTGTTGAAGCCTTCCAAGGCGCCCGTCTCAGTTTGCGGAGCAGTTTACATTGTCATGCCAACGAGCAGATTGTCGATGTTGTTGTTGTTGTTGTTGTTGTTGTCGAGGTGCGATGTTCTGTGAAAGTTGGTTCACCTTGGGTATGGGACGAAGAATGGCAGGACAACACAACATCAATTAGAATTCTTGCACTCGATGTTGTGGTCTTGTTTGGTACGTTGCCATGACCTGTCAGAATATGCAACCCTTGAGGACTACGCCGAAACCAGTCCGGATGTCACCGCGGTGGGAACCCTCGTGGAGGTCAAAGATCCCAAAGCCTTGCGGGCCAGGTCCGGGGCGGTTCTGTCAACGGAGATCCGGCATGCTTTCTGCCCTTGCTGCAAAAGGCATCTGATGAACCTAGTATCCTTTGCAGTGTGTCAGATTCTGGAGGGAATTCCGGGCAGACATGGTCCATGGACCAGACTCAACGAACGAGGACTCCAGAGCCGGAATGTTGAGAGAGAAGATGAATTGTTTTGTCAAGTCGAGGACGTGATCATGTGCGATTTAGCACCAACATTGGAGGCTGTTTTGAGTGGTCATGGGCTCAGAAGCACTTCTGCACAAAGTTACTCGATTGGTGCAAGTGCAGGTACAGATGCCGTTCTGCTTGTGGCTGGAGTTTCCGGTGGAGCACAGGCATCTTTCGTCGGGCTTGCCAGAGGTTGGTGTATTGCTACCGTGCGCACAAAGGCCGACCTAATGGATGGTGCTGAAGGGCTCGCCGCAGCGGCTGTGTGGCAGCTGGCATCGGAGTTGCACGAGCGCCAGGCCAGGGGGGTTCTTGTCTGTCACACACACAGAACAGCATAGAAGAAGTTCGGGAGTGCACATTCGTGAGGTGCCAGAACCAGCCCCCATAAAAGACACGGCCACCAGAGGAAACTTTCTCATCACTCATCCACCCGCGCAAGCAGAGCTGCTGCTTCGATCTGTTTCGTCTGTGGGTGTCCGAGGCGAGTCATCGCGCAAATGGGGCAGTTGGATATACGTACCATATGAGGCACCGAATCTCGTCTCTGCATCCTCAGTCCGAAGCCATGGCAGCCATGCGAAGATTCGATGTGCGAGGTTGCAGTCTTTTCAACTTGCCGGCGACACAATCCTGGACCTCCTCACCGACTCTCCGGAAGCTGCGCGTTTGATGGACCTCCCGCAGGGCGTGATGGTTGAAGGCCGGAAGCTTCCACTGGGTTCGTCTCACAACCAAATCGATTTTCAGTGAGAGGAGCTGGGATTGTCTCATCTCAAACACCTCCAATTGCCTCTAATGCAATCCAGGCGTGCGAACAGCCAGCGCAACATCTGCGGATGAAGCTTGAATGCACTTACTGCCGAGTACTCTAACAAGGCAAGTTGCATGCTGCCTTTCCTGCTGGCTCGCCTCAAATGCTGCTACGGAAATAGATGCCAATTGTTACAGCTCTTTCTTTTGTCTTCTTGTCACGGGTTGCCATGCCAAAGGAGTTCATGAAATATGTCGAAGCCGCGCAGCGACGTCGAGACCCGGAGAAGAGACACCAGACGAGTGCAGTTTTCGTCATCGACGTGACCCAGGTGCGCAGTCGAAGCTCAACAAGGCTTGGCGGATGCTGTTGTTCTAACAGCACAATCCGAACAGGCAGACTACTACGAAGGATGGGGACTGCACGGGCGCTTCGTTCTTCTGGAGTCAGCCGTCATGGATTGTTTAGCAGAGGAGCGTTGTGAGGGGGGGCTGGACATATTTGCGAATGAGACTTGGCGGGGTTGTTCGATCTACATTCCGTCTGCGAGGATAAAGGTCTCGTCCAGCTTCGCGAGGGATACGATCGCTATCGCGGGGTGTTACGGCTGAGATTCCTGTGTATGGCGCCAAGTCAGTGTACTTCATTCTCCAGCTTTCCTTCGATGCCGAGGTGTACCACATGCGCAGCTTAGTCAAGTCGTGGAGAAGCGGTGAGCCTGGAGACGTGAACGGTTCCTACCTGACCTGGCTTCTTCGTGATCTTCTCACAGGACGGGGAGAGAACAGGATTAGAGCCGGTTGGTGGAACATGCATTCTTTTTGCTTTTTGCGCCCTGCAGGCGGCAGTGTCGAGGCTCATCTCCTCTTCTGTGTCGCTCAGGGAAAGCCTTCGATAAGTATAGTTCTCAGCCTTGGCGGCGAAAGCAGCATGGCTGAATGGTTCGTTGGACCTGCCGCACGCCCGAGCGAGGCATAGCGCTGCTTGAATTCATGGAAGATTTCAGCAAGATACATACTAATCCAGCTGCTTGGCAATTGCACTCTAGTTGGGCAACGTGTCACGATGATTGACGACATCGCTCTATGGTTTTGCCAGGTAACACAGGACCATCGAGTTGCGGGATGGGCAAGAGCAGTCCGTTCCGAGCGCTTGATGTTGAAGCAGGCCCATTTCCGAGCATGTTTGGCAGTCTTGGCATGTGCTGAACTTGTTGTTAAGACTCGGAAAACAAAGGACATTTTGTGTGTTGTGCTGAAGATTTGTCATCAGCATGTGCGGGAGATGCTAGGCACTGGAGCGAGGAGGGGGTGGCGTGGATCGTGACACTCGGAGCTTGGTTTTGGAGCTGGAAAAGCGCCTCGCCAATGCTGAGAGGCGAACTGGCGAAACACGGGAGGCGAGGTCAGCTTAATGCAAATGTTCAATCAATGTCAATGCAGGCAGAAGGAGGAAGCCCAAAGACTGGCGGATGCAGCTCTGAGTGCAAAAAAATATGCCTGCCGTATAGACTTTGAGGGGACGATGCATGTGCGCTCACCTAGGCTCGCCAAGACAGAGCAAACAACTTCCAGGAGAGCGTCAGTCCAAAGCACAGTTGCGATGCAGCCTGCCGCTTCTTTTCAGGACCGGTACGTTTCTGCCTTGGAGAGTCAGGAGGGGGGCATTGCGGCCGGGATTTGCAGGGCTCCAGGGACTCTAACATGATGTGAACGCAGGAGTCAATGAACGAGAGGTTGATGTCTTCCGAAGAGGAGCAGCTGAAGGCGATGCAATCACTGGTCCTGGCCCGAGTCGCCGAGCAGAGAGGGACGCCAGCTAAGCTCCGCTTAAACCGCTTGGAGGTCGAGGCACAGATCGAGGCCTCCGAGGCCAAAGATGAGTTGAGCCTATGGACCAACACTTGGCAATCGACACGCACTGGATGGCGTCTGAATAACATCGCCCAGGTGAGGTGCAATACACAGACAACGTTCTTCTAATGATGCTGGAGCAAGAGGTCGCAGAAATGAAGGACGTTTGCGTGAGTGAGAAGGGTTGGGTGCTTGGGTTTCAGAAGATATTGGCGCATGCGGGCGACAAGTATACCTCCCATCGCAACTTGAGATCCGGGTTCAAGTGGGGCACAAAGCTCAGACAAACCTGAGAAGCACATCCTCGATAGCTGATGCCACGAGCTGGGCTGCCGTGCCAAAATACTCCGAGAAGCAAACGAACCCATGACAGGAATCTTCTGACAAGACGAGCGCCGACCTCACGGGCAAGCAGGCCCCTCCTTGTAGAAAGCTTAACGCCGTGGAATGGCTGCGGGCTTTGCATAATGATGCTTTGTTCTATTTCTTCTTGTCTGTTCTGTTCGCTTCCGTCTGCCCTCACCTCAAAAGCAGAATTTTCAAACGACGTGTTTGCTAATCGGCCAGATTAGAATCTTGCTTGCCGGAGATCTTGGAAGCTTACTTCTCTCGCCAACGAGAGCCCACGCCGACAGAACCCCTTCTTCGTTTCGGTTCTTGCCAGCACGTGTTATTGGCAGGCCAAGAAACTCCAAGATGCAGAGGCTCTGGCCGAGGAGATCGGGTTGAAATGCTCCCACTTCTCTTGACCAACAGTTTTGAGCTTTTCGTGTCCGGCCAAGATTTCCTGTCACAGGATCTCCGTATGCGCTTGGATGCGGCATCAGAAGCCAAAATCCAAGCTGAGATTCAGAAAGAAGTGGAAAAAGGCTCTTTCTGCATCATACTTTCTGACCTCGCGGCGTTGAGACCCGCAGGTGATCTGGAGAATCGTGTCCAAGCACTTCGACTGGAGCTTCGAGAAGGGCGCTTGGAGGATTCCGTGCAATACGCGGAGGATGGGGCCTGTCAGGTCGCATTTGGTTCGTGCCAAGTCACAGCGTGCAGACAGTGAGCCTTCAGCCTGAAGTCTATCTGAGCGGCTTTGACCGCCAGCGTCCATTTGGTCAGAGGAGCGTGGCAAGATTCAAGAGACTGTTCGAGAGGAAGTGGAGCGCCTCAGGTGGGCAAGTTAATGACCACTAGGACACTAGGATTGGATGTTCTTGACTTCATGGTTGTGCCAGGGACGTACTCTTCCTCGCATTTTTCGTCGATCAAGCCTTGAGGTAGAGAGACGGCTTTCTTTGATTGGATAGGTCGACCACGAACTTTGCGCCGACCCCCCCCCCCTCCCCCTCCCCCCCCCACTCCCCCCCTGCCCCCCCACGGTTTAGGGTTTAGGGTTTAGGAGTTTAGGGTTTTAGGGTTTAGGGTTTAGGGTTTAGGGTTTAAGGTTTGGGGTTTGGCGTTTTAGGGTTTAGGGTTTAAGGCTTTAGGCTTTAGGTTGAGGGTTTAGGGTTGGGGGGGGCTTATGTTACCGTGCGACCGTTAAACAATGACCGTGAAACAATGACCTCTGTTTGATTGGAGTTAGCCAGGTAGCAAGTTTGTCGACTGGCACAGCCCAAAGCTTCCCGGCTCCCGGCTGGAGGCAGGCTTTGGAAGACGAGCGCAGCCGGGCCCGACAGATCCTTGACGATGGGCAGTTGCAGTTGATACAATCTCGCCATCAGTTCCAGGAAGAGACGCTTGGCAGGCACATGACTTCACAATTCACCGTCCAAGTGCTCGTAGTTTCATAGTCACAGTCATAATCATAGTCATTATTCGCCGTTTGAGGCACATGGCTGAAGCTGAGAGATTGGTAAAACCTGTGGACTGGCCAGGAAAGGCAAAGCTGCATTGCAAGCCAAGCAGGACAGTGCTGCAACCAGTCTGAGCTATGCTACTTCTTGACTGCACAGGAGCTGCAAGAGCTGCAGTCCAGCAGGGATTCACAGCTTGGCGAAGTGCAGACAGAGCTTGCGGATGTTCAGAGGCCGCCGAACTCAGACTTGCCGACCATCCCAATGTGTATTCGGATGAAATTTGCGGGATCTTGGCACCGTCAGGAAAGCAGTGTTGGAAGAAGAAGAAGTCAAGCTTCTGTTTTGCACTATGTCAGTTTCTTTCCACGATAACTAATCTGTGTCTCGTATGTCTCAAGACGGGAACTCATGGCCTCATGAAGGCACGCGGAGCCAGACACGAGATCACATCGCTCCGCACCCCCGTTGCTAAATGTTGCTGCCGAGCATGGGAGAAAGGCCAACACGGGCCAGGAATCAAGCCCTCGCGATCGTTGGTTGTCAGGTATTTAGAAGGAGAAGCTGGTGAGCGAGGATATGTTTAGCTTGTGTAAACCGCCTGTGTGCCGTCGCCAGCTTGACACATGAAGTTCAAGGTCTGTGAATGGTGTGGTGCACCGTTCAGCAAGAGGCCGCGTCTACGAAATGCCAATAACTGTCAATAGCCATCGCCATCGCAACGAGGGTCTGGCTGGAGCACATTCTAAGCTCAATTCGTCCACACGGCTCGGTGGGGAGCCTGAATCCTTGCCCGTGCAGCGAAGCAGCGAACACAAGAATCTGCAAAAGTAAGATAAGTTCTGCACTGAGCAGTTCGGCTCTTCTACGTCAGTTTCTTTTTTGACGTAGCCGAGAACTCACGCACAAAGTTTGAGCTGCTCGATTGAGTTGGCAAGCTCAATCCAACTTATTTATTTTCGGCATCCTTGTGCACATGGGAACACAATATTGACGACTGAGAGCAAAGGGTTTCTGGAACGTCGCCCGCGAGCCGGTTCAGAAACACGTGCCGTCAGAAACATCTCCGAATCATGCTCCCGCCGCTCCTGCTGCTGTTGTAGCTGCTTCTGCTTCTTTTGCGGTGTGCTGGTTTTGCTGTACAACCGCAGAGCCCTACTGAGCATGCAGGGCCCGAGCCCTGAGCTGCAATGCTGTTTGGGGTGTGCCAACCAAGATCTTCTTTTGAGTTTCAGTACGGTTCGCCAACGTTTTAGGGCTTGGGGGCTTGCCAATTCCACATTTCCGATCATCAGGCAAGGCTGGGGTTTGCAAACCAATACAGTATCTTTTTCTTGTGGGGTTTTGGGTTTGCCAGCCAAACATCTCCGTTTGAGGTTTCAGGCTTGCCAGCCACTAACCAACATCCCCGGATCGAGGGTTTGCCACCCAACATGCAGGCAAAGCTACGGTTTCGGATTTTCCAGCCAGTGCCTTCTCGTTGTTTCGTTTGCTGATCCCCACATCTCACTTCAGGGCCTGGTACTCGCCAAGAAACATCTCATTCCAGGGTTTGGGTACTGGCAGCCTGCCACCTGACACAACTCGCGTACTATGTAGCCGGGGAGCTGATTGTTCTTTTGGGTGGGGGGTTCAGGACACGGAGGGGAACGACGCGGAATATGGAGGCATCGTCTGTATTCAGGAAGGCTCTTGCTGAGCTCAGTTGACTTAGCCTGTAGGTGGGATTAAAAAATGGAGGATTCTTCCATGCTTTCACAGGAAGGTTTGGCCCGCCGTGCATTGATCCTGCCAATCTGACTATTGTAGTGCAGCCGAAGACTCGAGACTTCTCTGTCGTTCAAGCCGTGGCCAGTTTTCTTGAATCGCTCCTAGTGCTTTGCGAATCTTCGCCCGTGTTTTCCGAACTTGCCTCCTGGGTCTTCCGGAATCGTTTGCTGAATTTCTGTTCAATATGGGTCCTCCTTGTTTCCGAATCTGTCCGCATCCGAAAGTCATGTGTCGCGGCTACGGCACCATGTGCACGGTGTTTACACGGCTTTGCTTTCACGCAGTCACGGAACTGAGGCGACTGCAGTCTGCTGGGAAGGAGCTACAGCAAAGCTTGCAAGCGGAGCAGGTTTCCGAACGTCAAGCACGGGAAGAGCTTCATGTGGTGAATGAGTCTTCGCAGAATAAACTTGCGGCAGAGGTTCCGGAGTGTTTGTAGCCCGGCCTTCGGCTGTTTGTGTATGTCGGTCAGGAGTGTCAGACCCTTGAAGCCATAAGGACGAGCTGCGAAGTGTGCGTTCCGACTTCGAGCAGCAGCTTGCGCAACTGGCAGCCAAGCCATCTGGAGGTTACTTGATTGCAGATCCAATCAGAAGCACCATCAGCTGCTTGCTGGTTCCTGTCTGCGTGCGGAGGTTGACAAAATGGTATCTTCATTTATAAGTCTGTTTGTCCCACCCTGCAGCCTGTAGAGTTCAAAAATTGCCACTCACCATTTTGCACTTCCCATTCCTGCGAGGGTTGTGTGGAGCTGGTGTGCAAGGCTTCTCCGCTTTAGGGTGTGCAACTCCTGACTTCTTTTGTGATTCAGGGTTCCACTTCTTCGCGTCTAAATTCACAGGTCTAGGCCTTGCCACCAAGTTCTTCTGCCGCCGGATCACGCCGTTCATTGCCGCAACCCTCTGCAGGGTTTGTTCTTCTCACAGGGAAGAGTTTTTCCTTCTCACCCCCGCTCAATCCTTGTAGGGTTCAGGCCTTGACAGTCTTCATTCCCTTCAGCGTTGAGGGTTCGCCTTTCTGTACATCTCTTCGATGATTAGTTGGTCCTGCCTCTTTTTTTGCCAGTTTGCGGTGTTGCATGTCGCGTCCGTTTAGGGTTTGCTGTATGGCTTGAGGTTGCGACACCTCAATCTCTATTGGATTATCCCATGCCCCGTGAGCTTCGGTTATTTTTTCTGCGTTTCGGGCTTGCAGGTTAGCTTAGCACACCCCGTTCCTGTTTAGGGGGTGGCCCTCATCCCAGGTTACAGCGAGGATAGGGTTGAAGAGGCTATGGCCGCAACCAGCCTTATGCCTCCGTAGCTCTCCTGGTCCGAGACATGGCTATCTGAAGATCGTTTGCCAAGTGGGTTTAGGTTTCGTCGTTTTGATCTGATGCCCGTGCTGAATTGGTGCTTTCTGTTAGCTGCTCTGCTCCGCCTGACGTGAGCTACCCTCTTGCCGTAGCCCGTCTTGTGAAACTTCCCTGCGAACTTTCCATATGCCAACCTCAATCTCCGGTGGGGGGCCGGGCCCTTCAGTGGCCGACGTCATTTCATTTTTAAAAAGTGTTCGTCCGGACGTCGTCGATACCGCATTGAGTCATGTTCCGGCCTGCGTTCTGGGACAGCTCCAGGTCAAGGTCTCTGAATCTTTCTTGGACTGAAGCGTGTCGGAGTGAGACGCTACATTTACCGGAAGGGAGTTCGCCAGCATGCCCACAGTGCACAACGCAAAAGCGAAACAGTCGCGGCATGACATGTTGTATTATGTGATCCAGTGATCCCACGTTGCAGCGACAACATCACAAAGGGCCGAAATGCCAAATGATACACACTTGCGTTTTGGATTTAGCTTCCGGTCTCCTTCAGAAGCTGAGAAGCTGGGGTTTGCACGTCTGTCACTCTTGCTTGTCCTTCCCTATTTATTGGGGTTCGGGGTCTGCCAGTTCGCATTCCGTCTAGGCAATCCCTCAATTTGGTTCGACGTGCATGTGCAAGCTGTAATTGGAATAAACAATTTGACGAAAGCTAAGTCACCCCGCAAGCCATGCATTCATTTCTGCCCATCGTGCACGGTGGACGAGTGCTCGTTACCAACTGTAAGATGATTGCAGACAGCGCATCGGATGTTTCATCTTGTGGTGTTTCGGAGGCTCCGGGAGTTGGCCGGCGACGCCGCCACTCGGACCCCCTACACGTCTCGAGCTGCAAAGTCTCTGTCATGAGATGCGACAAGGCCCGACGCTCGGCAGGGAGCCTTGGATCCCGGGCGACTTACACAGTCGTCCCGGCATGTGACAGTTCAGCAAGGCAACATGACCAAATAAGAAAGGGTCCTGAGTTTGGAGTTCCGGTAGGGTGCTTTCAGAAGGATCCGGGCGCAAAGACGCCGCCGTTGTGCCTCTTGAAGGGGCCTGTGGATTCCACTTTTGCGTGCTTGGAGAAAGGATAGCTACTTGAACATCTCCAAGAAAATCTCCCTCCGTTCCTCTGTGTCTCCATCAGTCGGTGTCGATCACTTTGTGGGTGTGGTAGTTGGGCCAGGATCCAAGACCGGCTTATCGAAGAGGCTGACGGGAGCTCTGCAAGATGCAGCATCGTGGTCATTGTCGGCAGGTTCAGGCCCTACGAAATGCCAACAGCTTCGCCGCGAACGCATCGGCAAATGTCAGAACTGGCGTGTTGCGAGTGTGAAAATTATGAGCTGGCGTCCCTTAAGTGTCGTCGCCCGCCAGGCTGACCTTCAGGAGCAAAATCGAGCGCTGCAGGTCAGCGGGATGTCAGGGAATGATGAGAAAAAGTCTTAAGCTGTTTGTCAGAGAGGCTCGGGTCGCCCTCCTCGAGCAGCAAAGTCCTGCTGACAGGCGAGTGCAGGCGCTGAATGCAAGTTCAGGGTCACCTGCGGATGCGAACATCAGAGAGCACCTCTCATAGCACCTGCCGTTCAGGCTCAGCGTTTGGCTTTCCTTGAGAAAAGCGTCCGTGATCTTGAGGCTGAAAGGCGTGGGATTTCGTGGACAAATCGATATCCGGTCAGTTTTTCATGAGTCGATCCCACCCTGTGCAGGTCAGCACTTTTGGTGCGGGCAACCGTAGCCGAGGAGCAGTTAAAGCAGCTCCAGAAGCATTTGAAGGCCTCGGACGTGCCGAAAATGGACTTTGATTGAAGTCGTGCAAGTCAAATCAAGTTTCGCCAGGAGATCACTGAGGATTATCAGATGCAAATCCTCAGCTTGAAGATGAAGGGGCGAGGTTAGACCGAAGCACCCTCTGGCTGCCTGAGTGAAGTGATTCCAGATTTCCCTGTGCATCATGCTGTGCATACGACGCAGAAACAGCTGAGAAGACCTTGGCGTTTCTGCGATCACGGGCGACGCGAATAGCGGCCCATAGTTTTAATGCTGAAATACTTCAGCCAAAGCACTAGGTGAGGTGACACTCAGGAGGCAAAATCATGAGTTCATGCGCTGATTGGCCTCTGCTGTATTCTGAGTAGTGACTGTCGCTGCTTGGTGATGAAACCTCCGATGCTCCTGTTGTTTCCTTGCATGGCAGCTCGAATCACACCTGGCAGGTCTGTCGACAGCATGTGTTCCTGCCAGTCGTAAGACTGCAGAATCCAGCCATCTCCTCAAGCTCTGACAAGTCATGATGGCACGAAAAAACTGCGCAGAAAAGCAGGCAGTTGGAGCTGGTAGATGAACCTGCGTAGCTCCAGACTTTTCGGATCGGCAAAGGCAAGACGCAGCAGGATGCAACAGGCACAGGTCGGCACAAGATGCAAAGATGATGTTAACATCCTTGTAGAACTCTCGCATATGGGCGGGCAGGCAAGAGGGGCTCACACGAGACGCAGCGAAATCTGATGTCATCGTCAATGTGTGGCCCAAGATCCTGCTAATCTTGACATCCAAGAGCAGTGCGGGTCTATTCCCGTCGGGATCTGACGGCAGAGACCGGCATGACTGAGCAAAGTGTGCGGCATTTCGAGCCGACTGTGCTTTAGCTTGGCTATTGTCCTTGAAATCTGTTGTCTTCGACCCTGCTCAGCTCACATGTGGCTGCTGCGCGAAAGAGGGCAGCATCATCGACGATCGCCAGGACCAAGATAGCAGCATCCAAGTGCGCCTTCTCGTGATCTTATGTGCACCATGTGGCCTGGTCTCGTTTGGAGAGAGCTGCTTGCAGGACTCGCGAGCATTCTTCTGCAGGATGGGTTTCTTGCATGGGAAGCCGGGAGGGTTGAGGGCTTCTAGGGCTAGGTGCTCGAATCTAAAACCACACAGGCTTCGGCCATGAGCGCAGCATGCCTCTTTTGATTTTGCACTTTCTTCGCCGACACCACCGTGCAATACTTTCGCAAGGAACTTAAGCCCTAGCTTTGTGTTTGCTGCGCAAGGAGGATAAGCAGGTAAGGCTGCGTGCTTCGGCAACCGCAGAGCTCTCGCCCGCACTCGGCAAAACTTAGCGAAGTACACGAGCCACACAGTTGCAGGAAGGGGCCCGACTCTAAACATCTCCGCGACGCTTTCACTGATGCTCGAGTTGCCCGTCAGAGTCGGTGCATCACTCTTCAAAGCAACGAGGTGTGTGTGCCTGCAGTCTGCACGCTGAATTCCACATGCTGTGCCTTCGCTATTGGATGGATACTAATGGGGGCAGCTGTTTTAGCCGTTCTGGTCTGGAAGGTTGCTTGTTTAGTCAGTATAGTATGTAGTAGTATTATTAGGGGTACCCCTTAAAGGGTACCCCTTCTGAACCCTACTTGTGGCTCTCTTAAACGGGACCTTATCGAGAGGGTCTATATCCCCAAGGGTCCCCCTAATCCTAGCTCCCAGTATAGCATAGTATATTATAGTTTAATACAGCATAGTACAGTAAATCATTATGCAGAAAAATCATACATCAAAAAGCTTCTTTCAGTCAAAATGTAGTGTAACATAGCATAACATCATGTAATATGCGATAGTATCAAAAAGTTCGCCTAATATCAAAGACTCACATTCGATGTATCATATAACATAATGTATTACAATATACGAAAACTCAGCAAAATGGCAAATGAGCATCCGTCAAATCTTCCGTAGTCGTAGATTTGGCCAAAACCCTCGAAAGGCTATAGGACCCCCAAAAGCGACACGGTCAACGAATATCATCTTGTGTGACATTTCATTGCTGCTGCCACATTTGTGCCTCTGATTTTTACGTATGGTATGTGTCTAGGCGATCGTTACTCCAATCGATACCCACCAGATCGGCTTATGAGCCACTGCCCAATCTGATGGAATCATAGTTGCCGTTGCTCTCACTGCTGTCGCCACACCATTACGACGACTACTATTACCAATATAGCTATTGCGTGCTACTACTGTTACTGTCACAAGAATGAAGCGATACCCCACTGAAAGAAACAGGATATACAGGACAGATCCTCGTAAAGCTTTAGGGCCCTCCTAAATCATCCATGACCAGGCCCGATGCAGTAAACTGCTCACCTAAGGTTGTATCACATCGTAGAAGATACTATCATTTCTTACAATACAAAACCATATACAGCCACTTTAATATGATATCGTCCAAGGTAGTATCGCATAATGTAGTATCATAAGATATGAGGCAGTATACTGTACAATAATATGGTATAACACAGCATAATGCACTATAGTATTACAATATTGTTGCACTATGTTATGTTATGTTATGTCATGTTATGTTATGCTATGATATGTTATGTTATGTTATGTTATGTTATGTTATGTTATGTTATGTTATGTTATGTTATGTCATGTTATGTTATGTTATGTTATGTTATGTTATGTTATGTTATGTTATGTTATGTTATGTTATGTTTTTTGTTATGTTATGTTATGTTATGAGTTGTAACAAAATTCATTTCATGTGTTGTGATGTTGTATTTTGTTATATTACACTACATCATACTATACTGTATCATTATATTATATTACACTATGTTTCAATATACCAGAATATATCACGTCATGCTATACTATATATTTTTAATTTTTGTTATGGTATGCTATATCATATTATGTTATATCACGTTTTATCATTTACAATATTGTATGTCATATCTCGCATGTTAGTAAATTATGCATAATATTTTGAGTATAGGGTATAATATCCTATACTGTATATTCTATACTATATATTATCTATTGTTTAATATATGTGTACATGATATGTATATATATATACACACATTTAGGTTATGTTTTTATGTCAGGCAAAAACTTCTTATATCGAATATTCTATATAGCATTTTGTCAAATCATATGTTGCAGTAAATGAACTTTTTCTGTACAGTTTTCTATCACATCATATTATCTTACATCATACTATACTATATACTACTGCAACTGCATTGTCCTACATTATACTTTATGATAATACATTACATGATACTGTATGCTTAAATAGTATGATACAGTTTAGAAATGAGATATAGTACAATACAAAACACTATAATAGAATTTAATGTAAAAGTACAGTATCGCAAAAAAACAAACAACAAATACTATATTATACTATAATACCAGAAAATGCACCGAAATGTAATATAGCATAACACACCTAATGCAATAGAATACAATATATCTCAGTATTCTAAAGCTTGATACAGTATAATATGATTCAGTATGATATTGCATACCACACCACAATATGATACAACACTTCATGGTGGTACGGTATGATATGGTATGATATGACATGGTTATCATAGCATCAGGTAAGATAATGATACTGCAGTATGATACGATACAGTAGACTACAACAAAGTATGACAGAACAAATGTTTTCACATGACACAACATGACATAGTGAATCCCATATGACATAATGAGATATATTACAGAAGAACGAAGCAGAAGACAATTCAATAGAATGAAAGCCTTTCGGGTAGGTTTCGCAAGCTGTCTTGTGGAGAGACCTGCATGAACTGCCTGATGCGTATACCGTATTGCCTGCACGCCCTCCTCTCCCCGATCACTCAGGGCAGCACGGCAAGTGAACACACACGGGGCAACACAGCTGCACAAAAAACCAAGACAAAGATCTCCACCCTTCTGGTTTTATGTGCAGTGCCGCGTGTCGAAAAATCGCTCCTGGTGTGGGCTGGGATTGGGCTGGGACTTGGGGTCACCGTGGATCTTACGGGCACACTCCAAGTGTTTTCCACAAGGATTGGTTCCGTCCAATGTCACAGACTGTGTCCCAAACGACTTGCCCTGCTATGAGAGATCTTACGCACGGGACATGACATGTCAGTACCGGAGATTGTATTCAGAACGTCCGCCTGTGCATCTGCGGGTCCGAGCACGGCGAGCAGACGTGAATTGCTCGGGGTCTGAGTTGCTCTGCTGCTGTTGAGGAAGCCATGCGGCCTGGACGAGCTAGAAACAGACTTCAGCTGCGACCCGGCTGGTGCCTTCTTCGAAGACACCTTGACATCAGCGTCTCTCAGCGAGATGGCACTTTCCTCAGACTCGTGGTTGTAGGCCGCTTCGGACAGAGCGGTGGCCAACTTTTTTTATTGTCGACTGCTTGCTTGTAGGTTTCAGTTTTCTAAGTCACTGCCAGTACCGGTACCAGATGCGTAGCTGCTCTCAGGACCGGGTCAGCTTCAGATTTGCAGGCCAACCGACGCGGCTTCAGGTCGTGTGGTCGTTTGTGACTGTTGGCAGGCTCATCCAACTTGGCCGGCCTTCGATGGTGTTTCGTTTATGGCGCCAATCCCAAGGTGCTGCCAGACTGCCTTGCTTACCACTGTGACAGCGAGTGGACGGCTTGTCGCAGGCCTGCGACAGCAACGGCACAAGCCTACTACACGCTGCCGCCAGAGGGGGCAGCTATCAAGTTGTTAAGGACTTCGTCTTGTCATGGGTCGCACATGCTGCTTTCGAATGTCATCCAATTTCAAGGACTTGGTCCTTCGATCGACTGATGTTAATGCCGTCGATTGTGCGGGCCCTGCATGCATCATGGGCTCATGTCCGGGGTGACGGATTGCCAGATTTATCCTCCAAGAGGTTGCTGTTGAGGGCCCCAACGTTGATGCGGGTTCGTGGAGGTTCGCAATCACGGAGAGGTGCACTCTCCTAGCTACGTTGGCTCTTCTGGGTTTCTCGGAATAGGCTGACTGCCGCAGTGCAGGGGTGAGGAGCAGGAGGAAATGGAAGAAAGAGCATGATCTGGCAATGCCTGTGACAGTGTGTATGTACGACGATGCAGAGAGCGGAAGGATGGAGGATTTCAGGCCGTGTCCCCGCTCAACGGTATCCGGCTTCTGAGGTGCTGGATGGACACCGCTGCACGTGGCCAGCTGCATGGGCCGCCAGGCAGACTGCAGTTCAGATGTTCGGATGTGGCGTCTCTGCGAGACTTTGTGCAAACAAGCTGGCAACTGCTTCCTGTTGAGATTTTGGGTTCGAACTTGAATGAACTTGATCCACAGTCGTCCGGGCAGGATGTGTCTTTCTACCTGCTGCAAGCAGGGGCGAAGTCCAGCAAGACATCCAGGCAAAGGAATTCAAAGCTTTTGCTCCAGTCCACACGGCTGGACTGGCCATTGATCATGCTTCGCTTCAGGGGTCAGACACCGGAAGACCTCTGTAGCCACCCTCACACCAAGGAGGCCGGGGCGAAGCCAGGCTATTCATTGATCGAGCTTGGCAAGTAAACTTCGACTCGAGTGTGTAGGTGGTCATCGGTTTCGAGGAGCGCCGGCCCAAAGTGGCGAACACACTCAGTGGCCAAGGGGCGGTGTAATGCCGTGCACGTTTGGTGAAGCTGTGGCATGCCGGGGCATTGCGAGCAGCCCTGCTTGAGGTCGGACTGCCGACGCGGAGCATGCCAGCCTTCGATACCAGAGGCGTTCTTGATGTAGTTTTTTTTTTTTCTTTCGGTCAGTGTTCTGGTGGCACGGGTGCGCAAGCCAATCGGGGAAACTTTGCGGGCATGGAGAATCGAGGCGGTCGTGTGTGCTTGGGACCAAACCTCGGCCTTGCCAGTCCTCTCAGAACTCCGAAAGAGCACCGTCCGACGGCGAGGGCTCAAAGTCGGTTTGGAGCTTTCCGGAGGCTTCTAAGACTAAATGCTCGTGCCGAAAGCACATGGGTGCAGGATCCGCCGACACGATGTTCTTTTCAGAATGCACGGTTTCTAACAGCAGCAGTGTGTCTCGTGTGTTTGCCGTAAATTCGTTTTGTGTTGCATTCTGTGTGAGCCGCACTTGAGACCCGGCACAGTGGCCACGTATGGTAACTCTGTTTTTGATAATGCCAGGTAATTCTGACAAGCGAGTTTCGACAGAAGCACCGGCCACGCGAAATACATGTAACGGTTTCGAGCCTTCGGGCACCACGGCAGCCACGCAGAATATGTTTCTCCATGAAAACAGTATAATCCTTGTGAGCCTCAAAAGAAGAGGCATGCATTCTGTCTGCAACCGTGGTACTTGGATCGATGTGATCTCGAAACTCCTAAAACAACAAACTCGCCGGTCGTGGATACCCGATAATGCCTGCATCGGAGGCTGCACGGGGCTTTGGCACTAAATGCGCAGAAGGTCCTGGCCAGATGGTGGCCGAAAGTATCAGCACCTCCTCACAACCACGTGAGACCACAAAAGGTCATGCACGGCCAGGCTTCACCGATACTGACATTGGCCTCCGTGAGTGCGATTGTCATCCACTGCTGTCCTCCGTCCAGCCTTGCAAGCTGCGGCTCTTCGCCCCTCTCCTTCATGTTTGGGGTCTCCGTATACGACCGACCCGAGGACAAACCAAGTCTCCGCAGCAGAGCCAGCGTCGGAGCGAGAAACCAACCACGCAGCGACAGAAACTAACTCTGTAGCACCGGGTTTGTTTCCGGTAGGAGAAACCGGCTCCCTCAACAACTTTCGTTTCTTTGTTTTTGGAAGAACTTATGTTTTTCTTTGCTATTAATCTCCCTGAAGCGAATATATTTTCTGCAGAAAAACCAACACCCCCCATCCACCGAGTTTGTTTTTGCAGAGAAACAAACTCCAACAAACAGCTTCGACACTTCTCCCGGGGTCGCTGAAACAAGCAAACTTCTACCAGCAGATTTCTTTTGTTTGCCGCTGAACCAAACTCACCTGGCCGGACTTTGCTTTGGCTGCCGAAGCAAATTCGTCGAGCCAGGGCTTTAGAGTTAGTGTGTTTCCCCCCGCAACTTTCGCAGCCGGAGTTTGTTTTTCGTAGCCGAAACAAACTCACATGGTCGGAGTCTGTGTTTGGCCTCCGAAACAAACTCGTCGACCCGCAGGTTCCGAGTTAGTTTGTTTCTCCCCCCCTTCCGTTAGTTTATTTTTTAGGCAAGCAAACTCCTATCCTGGAAGTTTTCTTGTTAAAAAATAGCTAATCCGCCTCGGTCCTTTGCCGGGGTCTCTACATCTGCATTCACATGTTAGCGCATTCACAGGCTCCGCCGACGAGATGGGAGCGAGCTTGCACTTCGAGCCGCCAGAGCCTCTTGGACACCACAGTGCTCAGTGATCACTGGGAGCATCTCAGGTTCTTCGTTCCCCGGGAACCCGTGCTGCATGAGCCACGGCATCGGGAGGAGATAACGCTTGCTGCTGGCTTGTGGAAGCCCGGACCTGGGATGGCATCCCTTGTGGCCACCGTTTCCCCGTCGGCCGCGGGGAATTCTGCCCTGAAGCTGTCTATGCTTAAAATACCCGCAGACCCCAGAAGCAGTCAGTCAGCCGACTCCACTCGACTCCCATGCCAGTTCCAACAAACCACCTCTGCGAGATCAACTGCATGCTTCCAAGCGCTAGACTTAAACCCCAAGCCGGAAGTTAGACTCCCAACCTCAACCCTCAGCGAGAGTTTTCGGCCAGCATCGACGCGCTTCAAGCTACCCAGATCCAGCACCCTGCACCGACCCGAAATCTTTAAGCACCAAGCCACGGCCGCATTGTAGCCACGTTGTAGCCATGCCCCAGCGTGGCGTTTCGAGCTGTGGTGCTGTCCACCACACTGCACCTGCGGACCGATCCAGACATCGAGGATCGTGGGTTTTGGGCTCTTCGGGTTGTAGGCTTACGGGCTGTGAGGTGTTCAGAGTTCGTGAGTTCGCGAGTACAGAGAGCTCTGCAAGAGATCTTAGCGATACCACGGTTCTGGTGACCTCGTGGTTCAACGCCCACGAGGTTCACAGGCAGTTGTCGTGAGCAGGGACCAGGGGCCACGAAGCTCGAACGGCTCGAAAACTGCCCCGCGGAACAGGCTCCGAGGTCTTGAACTTTTGCACCCGTTTGCTCGGTGGTTTCAGCATCACCGATGGCGGCAATATGCAGCAAGCAAGAACGGACTCGATGAGCTATAAACGTCGTCGTGTGCATCACGTGCAGGAGGTGTGTGACTGCTGAAGACCATGTTGGCTGGCCTATCATTTGGCAAATCGAAAGATAAAGAGGCCCTTTTTCGGAATGGGCTTCTTGCATCCTGTGACGGTGCTAGCTAGCACTCAGCGTTGAAGCTGACCGCAGGAGAAAGATGATAAGGATGAAAAGGTGAAGAGCAAGCCTCCATCTCAGCACCCAATCTTGCATGACCAACCGTCTGTCAAGACAGTCACCAAACGAATGGTGCTTCGTCAAGCTTGTTGTCTTGCGCATCGAGGAAGGACAAGAAGAAAGAAAAACGAAAAGAGCAAAAGAAGGAGCAAAAGAAGCGCTGCCTGGCCTTTTCATTGCAATGTTTGGTGAAGTTGGGTGCCATCTAGCTGCTGACAAAAACAATGGCGTTGAAGCAAGATCCTGATCGATGCTGCCCGTGGCTTTCGTTCTTCAAAAGATCTCACCAACTGCATTGGCCCCCTTGTGTCTTCCAATCGGTGCCAACTTTGTGTTTCTTTTTTCAATTGTCCTTGAACGACGGTCGATGATATAAGCACACATGCTTTGAGCTCGACACCTTGCTTCAGCTCACGATTGCTTTGTTTTCGCTCATTCGTTTTGCCTAGGGCTTAGCTTTTGCTTTGTAACTTGCTGCTATCGCATCTCAGCCATCGTATGTATCGCATCTCAGCCATCGCATGTTTCCTGCTGCGATAGCCCGAACTTCCCCACTCCGTCAACGAATCCGGGATTCGGTACAGATGTCAACTGACGTGGGATGCGTTGAGGGTGAAGAGTTTTCTGAGAGTTCGTGAAAGTTGGAAGGCTGGGGTTCGAGGTTTTGATGCAGTGTGAGACCCTTCTCAGCCTCTGACCGCCAGCCTCGAAGGGGCGAAAGGGTTGACCTGTAGTGACGTACGGGTGCCAGAGCTCCTGAAGACTTCTTCTCCTTCTCTGTCCTTGCGTCCCAGCTCCGCAACACATCGGCATGCAACATGATCGTCGGTGGAAGTTGGTGGCACATCATTGAGTCTGCACCGCTCCTGCTGTCCTCTGCTTCAAACCGAGGCACGCAAGCAGACAAGGACCAGAACGAGAAAGACCCGGAGCCGAAGGACACAGAGCAAGACAATGAGCTCGCTGCAGCTGAGGTTGCTTGGCGGTCCTAGAATCAGTGCATGCTGGCTGCTGTGCGAAGGTTAATCTGCAATGTGTGCGAGTGTCGGGGATGCTACAACATGTCTGAGTTTTTGTTTACATGCTAAAGTCGTTCACGATCACAGTGGATTATTATGAGACTCCTGTACATTCGAGAGGAGCATATCAAACCATACATGTGTGCGTCTGTGGCGGGCGCATAACGTGTGTTTGTTTGCGTTTGCATGTTGTCTATGCGTGAGAAACCCACTATGTTTGGAGAAGACCACAAAGTCTTCCGAGTGCGTCCGCCGGGGTGCTAGGGGATTGCAGAGGGCTGGCACCAATCTTTCTGCTTTGCTGTCCAAGCTGTGCAAAGTTCATACTCGCTGTGAAACGCTGGGGGGTGCTGTTCTCCTTAATGCCATACGAGCTCGTGGAAAGTGACTGTAAGGGCTTCAAGCCTTTAATGATTTGAATGCTTGACATGCTCAAGATAGACGTTTTGGAGGTTTTGCCTTGATGGTGAACAGTACTGCAGTGGTAATGGTGGCTATCAGTGGCAACCTGGTATCCATGCATAATCAATGACTTACCCACACGACTACCTTTCAAACACTCCACTTCCCTATACGTGGGACAGGCTCGAAGTGTGTGTGAAACAGCTGCTGCTTTCACCGGAGGGCCCCTTGCTTCTCTCGCTACGACTGCGGCTCCACTGTGTCCCATTGTTTACTTGCGAATTTGCACATAGCCTGCTAAGGATATTTATTCCTGCTCCGACGAGGACAGCACATACAAGCCCTCCCCCATATCGCAGTTGCATAAGTCCAGACCTTTTTCCGCCGATAGGGAGGGGGAATCTCTTGCTCCGAAGCTCGTGAGCAACATGGAAATGCTAACGGATCTGCAGCTACAAGAGCGATGGCTGGACCCAATTCTCAAGCGACGTTGCAAGCACAAGACCTGGCTTGTGACATCTTGGAGCTTGCTGTGTTTGGTTGACACTTCTGATTCAGTCACACAGCACTCACCAGCAATCATCCTAGAGCAGGTTGTTGATCATTGGGTCACAAACAGTTTAAGTTTTGAGAAAGTTGCGATGCCTCCATGGAGAGTGGTCTATCTGAGAGTGACTGTACGGGTGCAAGTGTGTAGACCTCCTCAGTGCTTGGAATGCTCGGTCTTCATGCTCGGTTCGGCGTGCCAAAAAGTTCTGGAAAGCTGGGCCTCCCCAGCTGGGCTTTCTGCTTGCCTCAGGTAGATTTCTTCGGTTCTATGGGCAAAGAGCGCTTGCAGGGTGCTCGGTGCATCTCGGCGCAGTTGGTCTGAGTGCACGAGTGCATGCAGAGGAAGGAGGACAAGCTGAAGCCAGATCCTGAAAAAGCGAAGGCCAGGCATGTTACGGAAAGTTCTGACCCAAAATAGACCGCAGATGGCAACCTCTCCGACCATGATCCTCATGGCTTGCTTCCCTAGGTCAGTGAAAAGGAGTACAACCCGTTCCTCCGTGGGGAAGAATCTAACCTTCCTGCTGATCGCTGAGCTTTTTCACAAGTACAATCAAGTACATGCAGCAAGCTGCCCTCTCGTCTGCTGGCACGGTCTACCAGGTTCCGGAGTCGGCAAGCGCCAGCTCCATTCCAAAGCATTTGTGCTCTTAGCTTAGCCGTGTGCCATCGTGTGCCATCATGTTTCTATTCAAGCCTGTGCTGCTCCATGTACTCTGTAGGTGTTGGGCCTGCTTGGGCCGCGAAAAACGACTGGAGAAAGCGCATGCAGAATCGCAAGGAACCGTGTTTTCCTGCACCCGACTTGCACACCATTCTGCGCACAACCTGTGCATCTCACGCAAGGATTCCAACAACGACAGAGACCAGAGGGCCGAGGCAGGCACCAGGACTCCCAAGGGCTCTTGCAGACCCCTCCACCTGCACAGGCGCCAGACCACAGGGGCCTCAGCCTCGTCCGAGCTCAGTCCGGCAGGGCCAAGATTTGCGCACAAAGGTCGAGAGAAGGAGGACAAAGCTCGAACGGGTGTGCCAGACCCTCTGCTGGCAGGGCAGCT
The DNA here is from genome assembly GCA_905221635.1 of Symbiodinium sp. CCMP2456. Lineage (NCBI taxonomy): Eukaryota > Dinophyceae > Suessiales > Symbiodiniaceae > Symbiodinium > Symbiodinium sp. CCMP2456. The sequence goes on along the minus strand of CAJNDV010031986.1, from coordinate 20,023 downwards.
GGCATGTTAGAGCATCGCTTTGCTGGAAAGTCAAGGACCGGAGGCCCAAGTGGCGGTGGCTGGCGGGCAAAGAAAGCTGCAGTCGCCGAATCCTCACTGAATTCCTATGTCCTATGGGCACGTTCTCAGGGTTCAGATGCGAAGGTGAGGCGCTCGCGCAGCCGCAGCCAAAGCCGACGCCGCAGCCGGAGCCGGAGCCGGAGCTCGGGCCGTCGCAATTCTCGACGGCAGCGCCACCGATCTCGATCGAGGTGCTTTGTCTAAGTGTCACCAAACACCAGTGGAGCCATCCCCATTCCTTCTCTAGAATCTCAGGTCGTCCGGCAGTTCGCAGCGTTCTCATGCGTGCTGGGGTGTTCCACTGGAGTGTTGCTGCCGGTATTTGCCAATGCCCTTCAGGTCTTCGGCGAAGGAGGCTGAGCGTCGGAAGGAGCAGGCAGGGAGCAGTTTCCTGCGGTATATTGGGGGACGGATGGGGACGGTGAAGCCCCTGGCAGGTTGCGAAAGCGGTGCTTGGTCGAGTGAAGGCTGCCGAGGCCCAGGAAGAAGCCGAAGGCGATGGCGATGCAGACGAGGCACTCGGAAGGGCGAAATGCACATGTGTTCGCGTGACAACAGCGTCTCTGGCAACAGGTCATCCGCAAGTTGCAGTCGCGCGCTCAATCTTGCAAGGCTCCCCTTCTGAGACCTGTGGTACTTTCCCATTGTAAGGTCCAAGTACAGCAAAGGTGCTGGCAAGCAAGAGGGTGTTGGGCTGGCAGCATCCGCAGAGGATCAGCTCAACTTGAAAGTCGCGGTTTTTGCTTACCTGCTCTTGACGAGGACGTTGAAGATGACATCGATCCCAACAAGCTGGGTGCTCTTGCCATGGAAGCCATGTTGAGTCGGGGCCCAGGAATTAGTTGTTGTTACTTTGCGACGTGGAGTGGCAAAGGTGGCGACATGGCTCGCTACGAGGAGCTGAACCGACGCCTCGAAAAGCACCAGGCAACGGCCGGCTGGAGCCTGAAAGCCCAAACCATCCAAAAACCCGCCTCGGTATGCCCGTCTGAGGTGAGAAGCCCAAGGCTTTCACTTTGCCTCCTCCAGAGCCTGCCGAGAATGTCAAGGCAAGGGCTTTCCAAAAGCGCGAGATATTGCGAGGTGTACGGTGGCACCTTTATTCGGCCCCATAAAGAAAACAGTTGTTTGCTTGGCTGTGCGAAGGTTCTCGAGCAGGTGGATGCAGCTGGGAGGAGCAAAAAGCTGGTTGAGTCAGCACAAAGCTTAACATCCTTAACATGTTAGCCAATCTGCTCCCAACTGTACTAAGCTGCAGTTCTCAAACTCGGGACAATCAGGTCCAGTCTGCATCGGTCCACACCAAGGGGAGAAACAAAAGAGGCGCCGTGGCACGCGCGTGGCTGTGGAATCTGCGAGCGAGCCATTCTTCAGTTTGGTTTAGCATCTGCGAGGCACTGCCAATGCGGTTCCAGGTGGCAAGGACAAGAAGGGCTCGCAAGGCACGTGCTGGCGCCAGCCGGCTGCAAGTTCTCCACGCGTGTGCGTGCCAGCAGTTCAAGGCTACTACGAGGATGACGATGTCTCCCTGCAAGAACTGATCCGCCGCGAGCGCATCGAAGGAGTCCAGGCACGGCTGGCATCACCCTGTCGAAGCGAATGTAGCCGAGTCTTTCGCGTGCCTCTTTCGAGCTTACTGGAGGACTATGATGCCAATCTAGAGAAGCACATCTTGAAGAGGGGTGACCGCTTCAAGATGTTGGAAGATGACGAAGACGAGGCATTGGGCCTGTGTCTTGCTCTTTCTCCCCTCACTTTCGTTTCGCCCTCCCTCCCTCCCCTCCCTCCCCT